>WOFM01000041.1:2410085-2520525 GCA_011428145.1 Ericerus pela | reverse complement strand
TTTAAAAAGAATTTAATTTTTCAGGAGAGAAAAACAAAGAGGACGATCCGAGAAAATGCTACAAATGCAACAGACGTGGACATATTGCAGCCGAATGTCGAGTTCGTTATAGGCTTGAACCTATAAATGAAGGTGAAAATAGGAACTGAATTCGTAGGAAAACACTGGCACCCGAATATATTGAGAAACGACAAAAATCTCAATATAAGAAATCCAAACGTTCAAATCACAAGAAAAGTCATGGAGCCAGATCAACCAGACACAATAGTTCCTCCAGTTTGTCCTCAAACAGCAAATCTAGGTCGTATTCACAAAGCTCCGGTTCGTCCAGTAATTCATCCAGATCAACGTCACCAAATAAACAAGCATTTGGAACAAGTCAGCAGTCCAATATTGCAAGAAGAGCTGAATAATAGTCGAAGAATAAATAAAATTCATATATTCTTTTGTTCTTTTGTTTGTCAACATAAGTTTCGATTAGTTCATAATATGTATATAAGTTTATTCTGTTCAATTCATTTTCATAATTAAATCATATAAAATAAATGATCTTGATAAGTCATTTAATGTGACACATTATTACTCGACAATAAATGAGCACCAGGAGGGAGTATTGAATTATGGAAGATATATAATGGTACACAATCGTCTCTATCAATACGCGCTCTATATTGAAGCCACCTTATTAATTCATTATCCATAACATCATGTAATCACGTACTCACGATATGTGAATTTCTTTTTCAACCGTTTTTAGTATTTCACTTACTTTGTGTTTGTGCGTTAATTCGGTTGCTTTTTATTAATATATTTTCTTTCATTTATGCTGTTGATTTTATTCATTTTTGTATTTTCTTATGTGAGAATGGTATCTACGTAAGAGTATTACGTAAAGTAAATAAGAAAGAACATATAAGCAGGAGTGAGAACTCTCAGATATATAATACAGGTGCAGAACCTATCGATAGTTATCGATATAACTATCGATATATATTCAACGTCCATATCGATATAAGACATCGAGAACCTCAAGAATCTATTACGCCATATTATATGTTACGTATGTTACAGTTTGTCCGTTGTACTCACACAATAAACTCTTATAGTTCCTCGTGTACATATTATTCTTACATGGTAACAGCAGCAAAGTTAATGAAGTTTTTTTGAATGTGATTTTAATTTAAGTAGCCAAATAAGCCATCTATCAGTGAGTAAAATGTAATTAAAGTCAAATAGGCCATTAAGTAGTTAGTTCATTTTTCGTGTTCAAGTGTGAGTATATGTTCGCTAATTTACTGTTTCGTTTTATTCATGTTTTTTGGAAAAATATGGCGTCATTCTACCATAAAATAGTTTCACCAAGCCAACTACTGAGAATACCTGTAAGTACAGTAAATATTTATTACTAGAATAATGAAATTAAAAGATATGTTAACGAATTTGTTTGAAAATCGGGTGATAAAACAAAGAAGTGCGCCATTGATGAAAACGTGGTGCGAACACGTTTTCGAAAAATAACCGAAATTAAAAACATGAAATTAGTCAGGAATGAATTAAATAATAATAAATAATGAACATATTGTGTAGAATAAATTTATTTTTCAGAAAATTAAGTATCCAGTCGATCAGACGTAAAATGATGAAAACGTGGTGTGAATTTGGCTACGAAAATTCCTACGAAAAACGAAAGCTTAGCCATTAATTTTGTTTAATTTAATTGTTTTATAACAAAGATCTGGTTGCCATGATATGAACCTACTATAGTATGGATGTTAGTAGGTGGTTTAATGACAAATAAGTATATGTGATATTGCACTTGGGTACTTAGACGAAAAATCCTGGCCAGGTTAAAGCGTCCAAACTCTATCTACACTAAAAGTAATCTAGACCAAAGTGATAATGTAGATAGATCCCAAGAGAGTGCAAATTACAAGGAACTACGTAAAGTAATAGTGGTAAATGTGGTCTAGAGTTTACGTAATCGTAGCAGACATTATATTTTCGATATTTATCTAGATGTTCCTTGTATGACATTATAATTAATCTGTATTTGTTGTTGTATACAGAACGTTGTAAAAGAATCAAGAGAGACCCAAACGATAGTAACTATAGTATCAGAAGACCAGACACCGTCCATGCCAGCAGAGAAAACAATGTTGAAAGGACCGTCAAAGTTTCTTGACATGAGAGCAGACAATTAGATCTCGAGAGCGATAAAGGCGATAAAATTTGGAATAGATCGATATTTTACTATCAACCCAGCATCCTGCATACGTCTCATGCACGGATTAGAGCTGAGTCTGATTAAAAGGTTAAATGTAATAATAGAGAAACAATTAATTAATAATCAGGTTCCAGACAAGAGACAGACAGACATCTATGAGAAAATGAAGAACCTGCCAACGTACGATCATGATCTGTCAGAAACTCCGGGTGAACAATGGGAAGAAGCCCAGGATGACGTAATGTTTGCCAGACCAGAACTCTCACAAAAGGATAGTAGCGACAATGTTCCAGAGATCTCGAATATAAGACTGGAGGACAGTGCTGGACCAAGTCAGTCCAATGAAAACGACGTTGTGAGACAGCCAGCACCCACCGAAGAAGAAAACTGGGACAATCCCCCACTGATACAAAGAAATTACAACAAAAAGACAAACAAGACAAATAAGACAAGTAAGACAAGTAATAATGAGCCATTTAAACAGACATTTACAGATGACAACAGATCGAGACAATTAGAAAACATTGAGAACATGCAGACGCAACAACAGTCATTTAATATAAAAGGTAATGATTCTGACATTTTCGATGATATTTTAAGAAAATTTTTGCAAATTGATAAATCGCTAGATCGAAATGAGAAAAACGATAGTCATAGAGGTAAGGAAGTTAATTCTTCTGGTAATTCTAATAATAATCCCAGTCATTTAGACAAAAATGCTAACAGTTTGGACTTAAATGTTGTTGAGACACAAAATAATGATAAGGAATATAGAAGTAAAATTAAAGTAACGGCAAAGAAACTATCGATGATGATAGATTTTAGAGGTTGGTTAGAATCGTTTAATATGTTTGTAAACAGATATAAATTTTCGAAAGCTTTTGATTTGATAAATCCTGTTATAATTAGTGAATAAAATACTAGAGATAGATGTGATGCAAAAGCTGTGTTATTAGAATGGTTAGATGACGAACATGCAAAATTAATTTTTGGTGAATCATTTCCTTCGAAATGCTTAAAGAAAATTGCAGATTATAGGGAACCCCAGACAATAATGTGTAATTTAGTTATTTCAGAAATTTATTCATTGAGATATTATCCAGAGAGTATGGAATTAAATGATTGGTTCGATAAATTTGAGGAAATTGAAAGAAAGATTAGATTAACTAATAAAGGATGGGATGAGAATAGAAAACTTGAGGCTTTGAAATTACAAATACTTTTAACTTTTCCAAATTTATTGGCAAAAATAAATACTGTAATGACTTATGAACAAATAAAATCGATAATTATGGAAGAAGGTGTATTAGTAAAAGAAAGGAAAGGAATTTCGAGAAGCAAAGGAATTAATTATGTTCAGACAAATAGATTTAAGTTTAATAGACCAAATAAGACACAAAATTTAAAGACAACTAATTTTTCAGGATTCCCTACGTACCAATGTTTTAATTTTAGCGGGTACGGGCATGTGGCCAGACACTGCTTGAAAAAGCCAGGACATAATCCGTTACCGAGAGAAAAGAGAACGAGTAGTGTTACGAAAGGTAGCCCTTATTGGCGATGTTTTGAAAAATTGAAAATTAAAGTTAAGCCAAAATTCAAACCGATCTATTTTGTAAAATCAACAGAACAGAGTGAATTGACCAAACCTACAGTTTCAGAAGGGACAAATATTAAAGTGGACAACGAAAGAAGAAACAAAAGAAAGCATTGTCATGACAAGAAGTCGAGTAAAAGCAAAAGAGGCCATAAATATCATAAGAAAGGAGAACGTACGACCAAAAGACGCAGAGACAGAAGTATGAGTTCAAGTACATCATCAGCGAGTAGTTTGTCATACACGAGTTTGTCAAGTTCGTCAAGTGATTCGGATAGAAAGTCGCATAAGAGCAAATTGTCAGTAAAATCGAAAGGTATGAAAAGAATAAGAAGTATAATTAAATTTAAACGTAAAAAGTTCTCTAAATGTTTAAAAATGGATAGGAATACTAAAGTAATGTTCATAGCAGATACTGGGGCAACAGACCATTTTATTAAGAGGCTAGATAATTTAGTAGAAATTACAAATCTTGAAATCCCAGAATATATTTCATGTGCCAATAAAGATAAATCCACAGACATTAAAATCACCCATAAAGGAAATTTATATGTAAAAGACATAGAAGGGAAAACTTTAAAAATTAATAAAATTAGATATTCAAAGAACTTAGGTGAAAACTTATTATCGATACATAGGTTAACAAAATTGGGTTATTATGCAGTGTTTAGAGATAAAACTGCAGAAATTTGTAATGAAAAGTTAAACAAAATAGTCATGTTAGGAAATAAAACGGGAAAATACTGGTGGTTCAATTTTGATATAATCACTTTTTCGACAGTATATTTAACTGATAAAGAAAAAGATTCGTGTAACGAATCAGAAATTGAAAAATACTCATATGATGACACGAATATTTTACATGATCATAAGTATTCTAAAGTCAAAGATGTGTGGTCAGAAAGCGAGTCAGAAAGTCATGTCATAGATCACAACTATGATAAGTCAAAGCCAATTACGAGTAATCTAAAGTCAAATTAAGAGTTGTTAGAATATTTAGACCTAGGTGCAGACATAACAATAGATGATTTGAATAATTTAAAACTACCGTGTGAAAATTCGATAAAGAAAAAGTTGGGTTATTTATATCATGTTAGACTAGATCATGCATCTATGGACTATTTAAAGAAAGCATCAGTCACGTATGATTGTCTTAAAAATGTAGATTTTGACACTGAAATACAGGAATGTGAAGTATGTCGTTTGGCAAAAGTTAAAAGATCCTCTCATAAAACAATAAGAGAAATAGCAGATAAATCAATGTTTCGTATACATAGTGATTTAATGGGTCCAATTAAACCGATAGGAGTAATAAATAAAAGTGTTTATGTAGCAACTTTCACAGATGATTTTTCGAGATATACAATGACATTCAATATGACAAATAAGTCAGAAGTAGGAAAATATTTTAGAAAATTTATAGAAACAATAAGAACAAATTTAGGGGATAGAAAAATTAAAATTTCATATCTTCGAATAGTTGGAGGTAGGGAATATTTAACTGTAGACATGAAGCATATAGTCAAAGAAGAAGGTATAATGTTAGAAATAAGTCCACCAGATACCCCCAAACTTAATGGTACAGCTGAGAGATTTAATCTCACAGCTATACAGAAAACAAAAGCATTATTATTAGATAGTGGATTACCACTAGAATTTTACAAGTCACGCACATTCATAACAGATTGCCACATAAGAGGTTAAAAATGAAAACACCCTATGAAATGCTTAAAAATAGAAAACCCAAAATTGAATACATACATAGATTTGGATGTATTGCAATAAGAAAATTACCCCACGCCAAAACAAAAACGTCAAAATTTAGTAAAGACAGAGAAAGCTGTATTTTAGTAGGATCTAATCCTCAATCATGGCTACTCTTAAAACCCAAAAGAGGAAAATTAATTAAGTCAAGTAATTTAACGTTTCTAGAGTCAATTACCTTTAAAGACAAATACCCGAGAAATTATTTTGAAAAAGAAGGATTACAGAGAATTGAATTAATTAACTGGAATAATATAGAAGATGATAAGCAAGTAGACCTATCAAATGGTATACCTGAAAACTTTATCTACGAAAATAATTCGGAAGTAATTTTAAAGTCAGAAAAATGTAAAAAGAATAAAAATAAAGTTAAAATTAGAGTATCGTCAAGTGAGTCTTCATCAGATATTAATGATTCAGAGGGAGAAGTTGAATTAGAACCGAGTGAAAAGACAATAATTGCGACAGATAGAGAGAATAGATACTTTGCCATGATGTGTGAGATAAATAAAGTTCCAAAAACATATAAAGATGTATTAGACAGTAATGAAAAAGAAAAATGGATGGAGGCAATTAATTCAGAAATAAAATCACTATTAGAGAGTAAAACTTGGAAATATGTAAAGAAACCTGAAGGTAAAAAGATTATGGATTCGAGATGGATTTTTGTCAAAAAGTTAGAACCAGGAGGTGTGTATAGATATAAAGCTAGAGTAGTAGCTAAGGGTTTCCAAGATCATCATGTGTATGATATGTCCAAATTATATGCACCAACCATAGGTTTAGCACAAATAAGAATGTTCTTGAGAATAGTAAATAAAATGGGATGGAAAATTATTCAGCTAGACGTAATAGTATTATTTCTAAATAGCAAATTAGACAAGAAAATTTACCTAAAGATACCAGAGGGAGTAGATGTAAACGAAAAATTCAGAAAAGAAAATGTATGCGAATTAAGAAAAGCTTTGTACGGATTAAAAGTTAGCCCAAAAAGGTGGTATCTAAAATTTAAAAAGACAATGAAAAGTATGAATTTTAACTTATATGAAGGTGAAGCCTGCATATTTTATTGGTGTCAAGGGGGAAAGATGGTTACGTTAGTTCAGTATGTTGATGATATTTTAATCTCAGGAAATAATGCAGAAAAGATTTACAAAACTCAAATTGAACTAAGTAAAACTTTCAAAATGAAAGTTCTAGGTGAACCAAGAAAATATTTAGGAATAGATATTGAATGAAACTTTGAGACAAAAACGATGATGTTATCTCAAACAAAATTTATAGAATCTCTGTTAAAGAAATTTAAGTTAGAACATGTAAAAGGAAGTGATACACCAATGTTGACTAATCAAGCCATAAAGAAATCTGATTCAAAAATTAAGTTAGAAACACAGTTAAATTTAAAAGAAAAGATACCCTATAGAGAAGCAGTAGGTGCTTTATTATATTTAGCTTTAAGTATTAGACCCAATATTATGTTTGCTGTAAACGTTTTGACAAGAAAATCTCATGATTTTGGATTGATAGAATGGGCTAAAGTAGAAAAAGTTTTCAAATATTTGTCACGTACAAAAGACCATAAATTAGTATATAAAGGAGAAAATAATGAGTTAGTTAGTTTCTGTGATGCTTCATTAGGAATAAATGACCCTGATGGAATATCTACAACGGGATATATAATATTTCTTTTTGGAGACGCAATAGCATGGAAGTCAAATAAACAGAAAATTGTAGCAACGTCATCTATGGAGGCAGAATATATAGCGCTAAGTACATCAACTAAAGAATTAATTTACATAAAACATCTTTGTAGACTAATTCTAAAGAAAGAAATTAAGCCAATCATATTCGAAGCTAATCAGGCAGCAATAAAAGCAACTAAATCAGACGCATCGAGAGCTTTAAGACACTTAGTAAAGTTAAAGTATCATTATGTTAGAAAAGCTTTTTAAGACAAGGAAATAGATATAGTATGGGTACCAACAAAAGAACAAATAGGAGACTTATTTACGAAAGCTTTACCGAAACCTTTATTTCAAAAGTTTAGAAAAGAAATCTTAAATTATGAAGAAATAGAATCAGACAATTAACTAATGACAAAAATGTATTTTATATGTTACAGCATTATCTCATAAAGGTGAATAAACTGAAGTGAAAAGCTTTAAACTCAGACCTATCTGACGATTAAGTTTTCTTGGCCGAGGATGCGAATTAATTTTCGAGCAAAATTTGAAAAACGAATAAACGAACGAAATTATATAACATGAAACAGAATTTGTTTTATTACACAAACTTCAACAACATAATAACAATATAAAAATTGAATCAACAATTTAAAGTATTGGACTTTAACTGAGATCGTAACAAAACGGAATAAAAAGCAAGAAACTAAGATGAGTAATCTCCTTCTAATTTAGTTTGAATAAAAGTGGGAAAAGAATGATTCAGTGTTACCGTGTAGTTAGGTGACGATGTGAGCGAGGTTGCATGACTACCACCACAACATAAACAAAGTACCTGAAACAGAAGCTCAATAAGACATTTATAAGTCTGACATTATTTTGTAGTTTTGATATTTAGAATTTAAGTTTGTGTTGTGATTTTTATACTATAATTTATGTGATATTTGTCAGTCATGAA
The DNA here is from genome assembly GCA_011428145.1 of Ericerus pela. Taxonomy (NCBI): domain Eukaryota; kingdom Metazoa; phylum Arthropoda; class Insecta; order Hemiptera; family Coccidae; genus Ericerus; species Ericerus pela. The sequence goes on along the minus strand of WOFM01000041.1, from coordinate 2,512,300 downwards.
ATTTATTGAATTAAGTGTTGTTTGTTTAGTACAATAAGTCAATTGAAAGATCAGTCAATTAAGTTTATGAATTTAGTTATTAAGCGTTTTCAAAAGTCATTAAGTTTATTGTTGTTTCGTTTTGTTATTTTGAAAGAACTGATCTATATTTTTGAGACTGTCATTTTCAGTATTTTTGTTACTGTTTTCGTTTTGTTTATTATATGACATTTATGAAAGTAAACTGACTCATTCTTATTTAATTGATGTAATGTGAGAATGGTATCTACGTAAGAGTATTACGTAAAGTAAATAAGAAAGAATATGTAAGCAGGAGTGAGAACTCTCAGATAAATAATACAGGTGTAGAACCTATCGATAGTTATCGATATAACTATCGATATATATTCAACGTCCATATCGATACAAGACATCGAGAACCTCAAGAATCTATTACCCCATATTATATGTTACGTACATTACAGTTTGTCCGTTGTACTCACACAATAAACTCTTATAGTTCTGTAGTGAGACAAATATAAAAGAACATGGTGTTTCCCATTCGTCGCCATTAGCCGAATGAAGTTGTTCGTTATTTCTTGTAACGAACTTGTCTGTGTTGTCTGTGTTTGTGTAAGTTGTCAACGTTTTGATAGGTCTGTTCTACTGACATCATAGAGTTTATCAATGACGTCAGTGAGATAACGATATTGTGTCACATTATCGTTATCGAATCGTGTACAACACCGTCGTTCACGATAAGTTCCTCGTGTACATATTATTCTTACATCTTATAATTCTGTATAGTCAAAGATTTTAGCGTTCACAAAATCTGCAAAATTTTTGACTTCGTGCCGGATTCACAAATCGTATTATTAGCCTAAGATAACGAATACCTATTCCAGCACAGTCATACTGTTGGATTTTTGAATTAGTTCATAGTTGTAATCTGTTAGTGTAATTAAGTACAACTATTCGTGAATAAAAGTGGGATGTATAAGATGAAATTTCGCTTTATTCATATTCAGTTTCAATTACTTTCAAGTAGAGTTGTGCGTTTTAGTTCATTTGGGGGATTTAGTTCAACAGGTCTCGGTCTTTTGAATGAACTAGTTCAGTGAACTAGTTCAAAATGAACAAAATGAGCTGCATGAATCAAACCTTTGAGTATGTATTATTTCAAATGGAGAGCAATTTGTATACATTTTCTATACGTAGTTACTTACAGACATAAAAAGCGCTTTCATTCCCCAAAAACGCTTACTATTTCGTTTCGTTTTTTGTTGATTGATAAGAAATTCCACTCATCCAGTGATTAATGATGTGAGGTATGCAGAACGAGGATCGAAAGAACTTGAGACTTTTGACTTTTAAGACGTTTATTTCGCAACTAAAATATATTTTACAAACGAAAAAGTAAATGGCGAAGCAGCAGCGATATGCGATCGAAAGTAGTAGGGGAAACACTTCGTGACTAGACTGTACGTATGACATATATATATAGAATGTTGTGATGATGATGATGAAGAATGAGATGAGGTGGGATTTCGTATCAACACCCCCCTGAAATTATACCGAATGATTTCTTCATCGTGTTTCCTGAAAATGAATTAATAATTATTATTCAAAAAAAATATTAAATACAAAAAAAATACAAGTACAAGAAGAAAAATAAAAAAAATTTCGAAAAATATTGACATTGTTTGTTTATGATTTTTGGTAACTTGGGTTTCAAAAAAAATTTTTATTGCGCTGTGCTTCGATAAATGAGAAAAAAATAAAATGGTAAATAGAAATTAATAAAAAAATAAATAAATATGTATATAAATATGGTAACATGCATGTAATAATGAACACTATCGTGTACGTAAATATTATATGGTATATGTATGTAAATAAAAAATAAAAAATTAAAAAATTAAAAAATTAAAAAATGGTAACATGCATAATTATTAAAATATTTCTACTAACATTTAGATTTCCGCTCGTATAATTCGAGTCGACAAAAAAAAAATTCAAAAAGGAAAAATATTCACGAACATATATACGAAAAAAATAAAAGAAGGTGATAGAAAAAAAATATGATAAAAGGTTTTTTCCGTTTGCGGGTTCAATGAATTCGAGCGTACGTTGCGTATTTTATCTTAAAAGTAACATGAACAAGATTGCAGAATAATATTTGTTGCATCGTATATTATCTTTCGTACGTTGTATTGTATTCGAAGTGGCGTCTAATATGTTCTGAGATAAGGCAACGTTTTCGGTTTATCTTAATTTGCGGTCATGTAATAGGTTTTACTCTCTTATTGTATTTATTGTTGAAGAGTTTCTTTTCATACATGCGTGTGGGAATATTTCGTGTATTTTTCTCACGCTTGTTGGAAAGTGTATAGGGTTTTTATTATACGATTTGTAGGGTTTTTTCTTGCTCGATTTTCCAAATTTTTTCTTTGTTATAATATTCGAGAAACCTTCGATTTATCTTTAGCATGTATTTTCTAGTAAATTGTGTTATTAGGTATTCTTTTTGACAATAATTGAAGGTTAATTTTTCTGCAAATATTTTCGTGTTACGACTTATTTTTGAACATTTTACGACTTGTAATTGAAATAGGAGAAAATGAATTTATGGACTTGTATTAATTTTTGGCTTGAATTTCTTATTATGTGTATATATTCGTTTCGTTTAATATTTTCACAATTATGTTTTCGAATTTTGACCGATCCAATGATTTTGTTAGGATATCTGCCAATTGATCCTCAGATGTGACTGTTCTAAAAAATATTATTTTTTCTTCATAGGCTTCCAAAATGGAGTAGCACTTGATCATTAGGGCTCGTGACTTTTTCTGACTTCCCCCGGAACATATTTTTTGTGTCGAGATATTGTCTTCCATAATATCCACCATTAATTTTTCCCCAAAAATCTCAAAATTCATGTGCTGCATTACTTTAATCGTATCAAGGGTATCAAAAACTGCAATTATTTCAGCCGCGGTACTTGATGAGGCGTGAATAGTCTGTTTACAGCAATTCCACTCCACCAAGTCTCCATAGGTGAATAGCATAAATCCAGTTATTGACTTCCCTTTATCTAAATTGTTTATTTCTATATTTTTATCGTCAACCTGGGGCGCATAAGATGCATCAATATATGCCTGAATTCCATCCCCCTTTGATGTAAATTTAAGATTATAATTTTTAGTTGTGTTGACGTATCTGAATATTCTTTTTACATAATTTTTTAAAGTATCGTTTGAATTGTTCTGAAAATGGGAAAAAAAGTTCACTGGGAATAATATGTCCGGCCTTGTCAGTCTCGCTAGATAAAGTAGTCCCCCTATCATCGATCTATACTCTGTATCATCTTTGCCATTTTGTATTTTATCAATTTTTAGTCCTGTCTCCATGGGTGTATTTGTGTTTTTGAGTTCAGATATTCCGAATTTTTTGATCATTTTCTCTATATGTTTATACTGTGAGATTGTTATGGTGTTATTTTGTATATCTCTGACTATTTCCAAACCTACAAAAAATCTTGGATTATTCGTAATTGTGATTGTAAAATCTTTTTGAAGTTCTTCGTTTATTTTCGTAATGGCAGATTGTGAATTTGATGCTATTAATATGTCGTCTACATAACTCAAAAAATATGTTTTTTCATTTTCGTTTTTCATAATATATAAGCATCTATCACTTTTGGTTTTTTCAAATCCCATTTCTTTTACTTTCATGTCCAATAAGTCGTACCACGATTTGCTTGAGGTTTTTAAACCATAAATTGACTTTTTTAATTCGAGTACTTGGTTTCTATTAATATTTATGCCTTCAGGTCTTTTAACAAAAATTGGTTTTATAATAGGTGAATTTAGGTAGGCAGTTTTTACATCGTATTGTACCATTATTAATTTTTCTTTATTGACGATTGATAATAATAATCTTATGGTACCTATAGATGCTACAGGTCCGTGGGTTTCAGCAATACCATATTCCGTTCTATCCTTAAAGCCACGTGCTACAAGTCTAGCTTTAGGTTTTGGATTCCCGAATTCATCAAACTTTATCGTAAAAATCCATCTTGTATCGATTAATTTTTGGCGATCATAGTCTACTATTTCCCACACCTTCAAATCATCAAGGGAATTAAATTCGTCATTTATTGCTTTTATCCATTCTTCCCTGAAGGGGTTTGTATCTATTTCCGTAAAGGTTTTTGGGACATTATCTTCTATATATGCTTTATTGTACCTTACGTTTACATTCAAGATTACTGGGTTCACTATTCCTAAATCATACTCGTAATCCAACGATTTCATTATTAGAGGTTTTTTATTCGTTAATAATGATTTTATATTTTGGCTTTCATCTACCTTGACATCACATGAAATGTACGACTTTGTGTTATATGGATCTCCAAGACAATACCCTGTATTCGTATAACCTATCATTATGTTTTTTTCAGCCCTGTGTGCCAATTTTGGGTCTATTTTTTCTTTCGATTTAGATTTTGCTTTTGTTGCATTCTGTTTTCTGACTTCTATGGGTATGTGTCTATAAGCTAGTGCGCCAAAAACTTTTAAATTTTTTAAATTTGGTTTCCTTCCATAAAATAACTCGTACGGTGTTTTAAATTCTTCATTAGCTTTGGTTGGGGATCTGTTAATTAAATAGGCTGCAGTAACAACAGCATAAGACCAATATTTTATGTCGAGGTTGGCATCAATTAACATGGCCCGTACTCTCCTCATTAAAGTTTGATTTTGCCTTTCGGCAACACCATTTAATTCTGGAGAATATGGCACCACATAATCTATTGTTATGCCAACCTCATTACAGTAATTTGTTATTTTATTATCCGTATATTCTTTGGCATTATCGCACCTAATAGTCCCTATGGGGTATTCTGGAAATTTGCTTTTCATGGATATTATAATATTTTTAAATTCATTTGTCACTTGACTTTTATTAGCAATGGGCATGACAAATGTATATTTCGAGAAATGGTCTATGAATGTTAGGATATATTTTTGATTGGCCACGGAAGGCGTAAATGGACCCATAATGTCAGACGAAGTTATTTCTAGTTTTCTAGTGGGTTTCGTTCTTATCCCTGTATGGCCTAATTTTGAATTATTGGCTATACAACATATTTGACAGTTTACGAAATCTTCATCTCTAAAGTTGATGTTTTCGGGTATTCCTATTGCTAAATTTTTTAATTTTTGTAAATATCTAGCATTTAGATGTCCTAGTCTTCTATGTATTATTAATTTTTTATTAGTATTATTATTATTAATTTGAGATTTACTATTATTATCATTATTATTTTCAGGATCTGTGAGTACTTTATTATCTTCACCCCCCTGAGATGATTCAGTATTATCTTCTTCAACTATTTCTAATTCTACTGTAAAGTCATCCCATTCATCATTCGTATCCTGAGTAACTGGGGCACATATTATGTTTTTTTCTGTCTCGTTATTATTAATTATTTTTTTATTCTCTACATTATAGTATATGTAGAATATTCCCTCTTCTTTTCTTGCAGTTATTATAATTTCTGCAGTTTCAATAAAATAAATGTTAGCAATTTCTTTTTGTTGATCGATGTTTATTATCCCCGTATTTGTTATTTTAATTGCTGAAATGATGTCTAAATTCAGATCTGGTACATAATGGACGTCTTTTAATTCTATTAATGATTGAATTTTGTTGGAATTTTCGACTTTGATCACCATTTTCCCTGTGTGTGTGGCATATAAAAATGTATTTCTTCCTGCGCATTGCAGTTTAATTGGTGTTATGAATTTTTTTATACTTGATAATTTACTAAGATCGGAAGTTAAGTGGACCTCTGCGGCTCCATCAAGAATTGCTCTATTATTTAATGTTTCGTAATTTTCATCATTATTATGTTTATTGTTATTAGCTAATTCGTTTAATAACCACTCACTATTATTATTAAATTTTTTTACCATGCAGGACATTTTCACCTGCTGCTCAGAACTATCTTTTTTATTATTATTTGATGGATTTAGGTTTGCCTTTGGTGGGTTGTTAACAGTGGCTTCAGCGGTGTTCCATTTAACCATATGTACTTCTTATCAGTTCTAGCAGTCCATTAAGCTATATAGTCAAAGAAGTGAACTAGCTTGTAGGTCTATACAATATAACTTTGATTTGATAATATCTTTTAGTTCAAAATGAACTAGTTCATCCTCATCTTTCGGTCTGGTTCATTTAGGTCTTTCAAAAGATTAGTTCAAATGAATTAGTTCTCGGTCAACCGACACATCTCTACTTTCAAGTTGGATTTCATTTCAATCATGTGTTTCACTACTAGTTTGCTGAGATTCTCACGACAATATTTAATTTCATAAGAACTATTTTTTGTTATTATTTTTGAACAATGAAAGATTATTTCTATTTTCTTTTAGATTACTGTTACGGTTTTCTTATTTGTTGTAATATTCTTCGAGGGTTTGCGCTGCAATGTAACAATTTTGTGTAAATCGCATAGAAGTCAGGCAGACAGCCGGATTCGCTTTTTTATGCGCCATTGAATCATAAATTTTCAAAACTTATAGTATTGGCACACAACTATATTCGACAACATAGGAATCATATTCAAATCTCATTGCTGCTGTCCCAAAATCGGTAGTCACGATGGTCAAAACAATGTTACCTGTTCAGCGGAACAAAGACGAGTATGAGTTCCAGGATGAAAATAATGAACCTGTGGCTGTGGGTTCTCCGTCGCAGATATCCAATGATCTAAGTGAATGAAGTTTTACAGTTTTCACTCGTAATTGTATTACTTTTAGATTAATAATGGTTATATCTGCTGTAGATATTGTTGAATTACCAGCTGTTAAAACTGATACTGTTAAATCCGATGGTTTCCTTGAGATGAAAGAACAGTAAGTACTGGACTGGATGCTTGTTTTAAAGATTAGTTTTTTGTATCTCGTTGCCTTCAAATATCGATGTTGATTATGTATTTTTCTTTTTGATTCTTGTCAGAGTTTATCAAGAAAAGTTGGCAGGTTTTAATAAACAATTGCTGCAGCTGAAAGAAGGTAGTCATCCTGAATATAATAGAAAATTAAAAAAACTTGAACATGCCTATAAAGAAAGGTAAAACATACTTTCTCAAGTTTTGCTATTCTTTGTAACCCTTCATTAAAATATTATTGAAATTCTTTTATCGTTGTAGATTAAGATTGAACAGTATTTGGAAAGAACATATGTCGCAAATAATGGAGAAAGAATATGTTGCCGAAAAAAAAACTATAGCGAAAGAATTTGAAGAAAAAAAAATTGAATTAAAGGATAATTTAATTGCGGATCTGGAGGAGAAACGAAAGAATATTGAAAATCAGAGACTAACCATTGATATCAGTGGAGATCAAGTAGAACCTAAGCCAGCTATGACTAGAAAGTTGCGGCGTCGACCCAACGATCCGTTACCAGTTCCTGACAAAAGAAGGAAAAATCCTCCCACCCAACCGAATTATTTACTTGATGAACGGGAAATAGAAGAAGACTTGAGAGAAATTAATTCTGCTAAGTTCAGTAGCAAAAAGTTAGGTGTGTATTGTTTGGAAATTTTATTTTGATATATATATGGTCAATTTCGATACAACTTTAGGTCTATTCTATTCAATAAAAATTAACACTTTCAACACTTAGGGTGCGTTCAGAGTGAACACACGGGTAACAGTCAAACACTCAAGCTGTTCAGAATGAACTGGTTGTTTTAGTTGGGTAATCATATAAGTGGTTCAGTATGAGTTGGTTGTTTTACCTTAGTAAGGTAAGTTTTATCTAGGTAAATAGTGGGTGAAAAGTTACCCTAATGATTTTTATTTGTTGATGCAGTATTATTTTAATAACGAAGTGAAATATTTGATAACAATCTATATTATCTCTGTTTGATAGGACTACACCAACCTACACCAGGAGGGTGATTCCACAAATGTAGGAATGTTATATGACTTTGTGCCAAGTTTTACTTGAATATTTGGGGAATAACCCTACCGGTGTCGGTTGGTGTAAGTTAGTGTAATCCTATCAAACAGAGCTCTTGTGTTTCAATTATTTACCCTAATATTTGTAAAAATTGTTCTTATTGAATTGAGTAAATTTGGGGTAAAATTTAAACTTTATCCTAACAAGCATAGTTATGTTGGTTGTTCATTCTGAATGGCCCCTTGGTATTACTGTCAGTGTCAAATGGCATTCTTTTTGTATCATAACAACAAAGGTTATCGATTCAGCGTTCTTTTTGTGTTTGAAGGTAATACAGGACAGCAAATCTTATACTTGCTCATTGAGTAGGTGTAGGAAATCAAGGCCTAGTATTAACCTGCCACTGACCCAGTGTTCAGTGTTACACTTGGGGTGTATCCAGAATTTCAGTTCTAGTTGTTGGTTTAGTAACCATGGTTGATGGTCATATGACCATAAAAAAATAGTTGTCCGTTTTGCCACACCTTTTCAAAACATTTTAAGGTGACAATCCGTTGTTTGTTGGTTGTGGTTGATGACGTTGTTAATTCTAAATGCAGGTAATTGATAACTGTTAACCAAAATAGTAATAATTGTAAATAAACAAGACCTCATCACTGATAAGAATGTTAATTTTCATAAACTTCAATAGACAACTGTTTCATTAACCTGGGTGAAAGTATTAACCTTCTGCGGACTAGAGTGATGGTTGTCCGCACCTGCTGTTAACTGAAGTTAATTTCCAAACACATGAGTACATCAACCACTGTCAACCACTTTTGTGGGCGGAGTCAGGGGTGAATTTCCAAATGACTATTTTTTCAGTTGACCACGTGATTGTCACTTCAAGTGAATTTCTTAACACCCTCCTGCTCTGTTATGAAAACTTGGTGAATAGAACAAACCTTCTATGAATCTAATAGTGGCTTCAATATTTTATTAATAATTTTCAGTATCAATATTTTCACCTTTATATTGAAAGAAACAAAATTGAAAATCTCAATTTTATACCTTATCAGATACCAAAACTGTTTTTTCCAAATTTTCATTTCATTCATTTTTCTCCAGATAAATTTAATTTCGAGTTTCGACAGTGAAAAATGAAAATTTGAAAAAATGAATTTATTTTTGACAAAAGTGTACTGAAAAATATCGATATTTTTTGACTGATTTGATATCAGTATTGATATTTGATTTTTGATACAATTTGATATCCAATATCAATATTTTTTCTCAATATCAAACTCACTAGAATCTAATAAGTTCCATAAATTTGTAAAAACATTTTCTGTTCTTTTGTTTCATTTAGGTAATGGCAGTATTTCAGAAAAACCCCTCACAGATTGTCGTATTGAAGATGGTAAACTCATGTATGAAAAGAAATGGTAAGTGTATGAAGGATTTCAAATCAATTCATTTTTCATTGTGGATGTCTCATTTTTGTTGCTCATTGCTTATTTGTGAATATTAGAGTGCATTGAGAATTATTATTTTATCTTTTGGCCCCTGAATTATTATTAGCGATGTGAAAACCTTCTTTGGTTTTTTTTCTTTTTTGTAGCGTGATTTTCTCTTGAATCAAAGGAATATTCAAATTACTCACCAAAAATTGATAGTTATTGTTGAAGTACATGAAATGACAAAATTTAAATTTCTGGTCCAAAAGATAATTTTAAAAAGTCAAAGTTGCATCGTAGAATATTGATTATATTGTAGACACGGAATAAATTAAAATTTATTTTTGTTGATACCATAATTTTGTTTTGAAAAAATCCATTATAAATAGAATTAATTTTAGTCATCCCCATTTCAGTTAAAAATTCTTGAAAATCGCGATCACTTTTCAGTTTAATACAAATCTAAATTATTCTTAGTGAAAATCAAAAATTATATACAACGTTTACTTTAAGTCAATTTATTATATTTCAATGTTTACAGGTTCTTGAGAGGTCAACCAGTGTTCATAGAAGGAAGAAATATTTCTAAATTTTCTGCAATTATCTCTGCAATTCGAACTGAAGCTGTAAGTATAAAAATTATTATTATTTTTTTTTTTTCGACAAAATAACCAATTTTTCTGTAGAGTAATACTTTTGAATCATTTGCTCTATTCGAAGTGAATTGTAGTTGAAAAATCAATGATAAAATTAAGTGTTTGTAAAAATTTGCCAGTAACTTGATGAAAATTGTCTGTTTTTGAAAAAATTTTTGGCTAAAAATATCCAAAAATTATGAGAATTTTGGAAATATACACAGTTGAGATTAATATTTTTGATAAAATTCTATAAAATTCTTTTCTAATTATGCTTTTGGTTACCATCCACAATAATTGGGTTTTCAATACGCTTTTTTATAAGCTATAATCCAGCTTTTTTAGAAGCACAAATTTTTACCTTTCTGTTTCTTTTGATTACATTGGGAATTTGTTTAGAAGCCTGCTTTTATAATTTAAATGACAAAAAACTAAGAAAATACAATCTTTTCTAGTAAATTTATGTTTATCTACATAACATACAGCTTCTTCAAAATCAGCTTTGAGAAAATGAGATAGTACAATCAAAAATTTAAGATGGTCCCAAACATTCAAACTGTACAATCTTGATTTTCAACCTGCTTTTTCCTGTTCACATTTAGCTTTTTTGTACGCAACTTCTACGAAAATGAGATTGTGGCAAAAAACTCTAATGCAACAGTAGCTCCATTAGCAAAAGTAGGTTTTCAAAAATTATGAAATAAGGTAGTCATTAAAAATTTATTAATAGATCATAAATATTTGTTCTAAATTACGTTCCTGTTTTTCTAAAATTAGGCATTTTATAGCCAAAATAAAAATGAAAATAATGTTATTGGAGGTATTATAAACCAATCTATTCCAAAATTTATAGAAAGTTGTAATAAATCATAGGCCCATTTTCACAAATGTCACTTTAACCTCCCTTCACTTAAATTTCACTTCAAAAAGTGTTTTTCACAATTTTGTACTAAAATGTAGGAAAATTTTATCTCTTATGAGAGTTTCAATGTAAAAATAAAATGTTACACTCTTAAATACAAAATTATGCCAAGAGTCATTTTTAAGTGAAGTTTAAGTGAAGGGAGATTAAAATGACGTTTGTGAATATGGGCCATAGTGAATATTTGCTTCAAATTTCTTAGCTATTAATCAAAAATTGAAAATTTTGTAGCCAAAACCAAAACACAAATAGCCACACCAGAAGTACCATTCAGTCAATCCGCAATAAAATTAATAGGTCAAATCCTTGACTTGGTAATAATGTTCATTCCAAATTTTGTGACATTGGATAAAAATAGCAACCTATACTGTGGTAACAAGAAATTGGCTTATATACATACATCACGATAGTAAACTTACAAGTTGTTAATTATTTTCCTGATATTATTTCATCAATTATTTCTCAGAAATTATTTTGCCAATTATTCCCTCACATCTGATGCACATATGCCATTACCCACACAGCCACACATAGACACAAAAAAAAATTTATTATTTTCCACCAAAACAAAGAATTCTTTGGTGTTATCTTGGTATGTTAGCAAAACTCCAGGGCTGGGACAAGCCAAAGCGATGCGGAGTGGTGCTTCAAGGCTTGTATACATACTTATATGAATTCGAGTTATTAATGCCAGAATTTTCCTTGGGTTATAAAATGAAAAACAATACCCACCCCCACCACCAGGTTGTTCCATAACACCAAGATTAATAAGTAGATTTTCAATAGAAAACTCATTTAAATAGCCTAGTGAAAACCCTGCTAATCTTTGATGTTTCATTATTGCAAATAGAATTTATTTATAACTTGTCATTTCTTCTCTCTTTCAGGTATGGGTTAAAAAGAGTATTGATGGAAGTAAATTTAGAATTAATTTATCTCAATTAATAAAAGGTAAAATATCGATTAAACGAAGAGCTGTGTAAGTTAATTTTGTTTCATGGAAAATTAAAATCGATTGCTTATTATTTTTTATAGTTTTGAAATGAAAATTATGTGAATAAATCATGTATACATAAACTGAATTATTATGTTTTTATTCCTAATTCCAATTCATTATCACTGCATGTATGTATTGAGATTTTTTTTTAAACTTTTCAGTCTCTTTTTTAAGCTTATGAATTTTTTCTTTCTTTGTTTCAATTACTGATGATAAGTCCAATTATATATAATTTTATTGCGACACTAAAAGTGTATGTGTTCCTAACGTTTTACTTATTGTAAATTATCTTAAGAAATTTTGTACCATGAAGACAAAAAATTGGAAAATATGTTTCTTATTTGGGCTCTTGGCTGATAGCGAAAAACTTCAAGAAGTGTTGAAAAGACTAGACAGACTGAGGCATCCGAAATCGATTCCTGCCACGGTCGCCAATATTTTATGAGGCATACGAAATCGATTCCTGTCATGTGTCATAAAGTCAACCTTTAATGTATAGTGGTGTTTAAATGCTAATGACGTCACAATGTCCTAAAGTTAGGGCATCATGCAGCCAAAACACTGAATTGAGGGGTCTTGAAATGTGTTTTCAAGACATTTTATTTTTGACTTTGACTATGTCCTACGGCTGAATTCTTCTTGACTTGAATTAGACTTCTTCAGACACGGCAAAACGCAGCTTACTTTTGTCTTCATACCTCAGCAAATTAATATGACGAATCAGCAATAAGCTAAGTTGTGTGAAAAGAAGAGCCTAACAAAGTTTCGATCCATACAAGGTTCGAAACTTACAAAAACGAACAGCAGAATTATTTTGTCAAAGACTATAATTACAAAAGAACTATAGTGTCGACAAAGCGGAACAAAGCAAAGTGCGTAGTGGAAAAAATAAAAAGTTAAAAAAAAAGCTATGGCAGACAACAAGTAGGAGAAACCATCAGAATGTTGTGTCTTCACCTAATTGTGTCTTCATGAGTGATAGTTTTTGTTGTTTTAAAAGACTCCTAATATGAAACTTTAGGTCTCGGAGCTTTTGGAAAGAGTGAGAGTGAGGTGAGAAAGTTTACTGACATAGATGGAATCAAATCCACTATGCGAAAAAGAAGGCTCGACGCGGCCTTTAAATGACAGAGCAAGGCAGTCATCTTGAACCAAGCTTGTCTTAAAGTTGTCTTCAACACACCAAATTTCCCTCCTAGCAGGTGCCAGGAACTCCATCTGATCGTATTGTCGACTGATACTTCACCTCGCAGGTGTTTTCAAAAGATCGCCTTGAAGTGCGATATGCAACTGGCAAAATTAGAAATGTCTTGTGTGTCGTCACTACTGATCCTTCATGACGAAAGAACATCCCTAATTTGCCTTTGTCTTCAACTGAACCTATCTGGAACACCAACTACCATCCTAGTTGTCTTCAAGATAGATCAGGTTGAATCTTATTCTGCATCACGAAGATGGTACACTTATTAAATTGCCTGACGTGAGGACTTAGACGTACGACTTGTGACTTGGAGCTGCTACTATCCGCCTACACAAGAAGGACTCATTTGCAAAGACGAACCTAGTACCAGGTGTCGTCAGTGCAACGCAGTGAGCGAAAGAAGAGTGAGATTGAGAGTGAGTAAAAGAGAGAGTGATTTAAAAATTAGAATTCGTCTTCACAAATCAGTTCTTCTTGTTGAGGAAATTTCCCCACTTATTGTCCGCCAATTGCCTTCAAATATGCGATGTTGATAACAAAAGCGAGAGGAATTACCAAATGTCTACAGCCAATAAAATTACAGATATCAGAAATTAATATACGTCGACATATAATAGGCGAAAAGCGCACGTGGATGACTGATAAAATAAAATATAATAAAATATATTAAATGACTGCAAACCGCAAGCAAAGCGTGGAAAGAACGGAGATAAAAAAGGTTGCTGCATTCATGTCCGTCGATGGGTTTTTACTTCTATTCAATTTGTCTTCAGTTAATATATGTCTCATGGCGCCAGTCTGTCAGATCAAACCAAATTATTGTCTGAAATTGTCTGAATTCAGAAAAGTTGTTACTGAAATAAAATGCATTATAATTGCCTGAAAGAGAATCAGATTTTATTTCTGTCTTCACGTCTTCATCTGAATACGAGTTCGAATTCTGATAATATAATGTCCGAATTCAAATTTTGTCTCTCGAAAATTTGTCTGAACTTGTGACGTCATTATTTTGTCTTATGTTTGTTGAAAATAATTTTTATTTTAAGGTCCAGATCTCGGACTTCTCAAGACAAACAAAGGTTTATGATGTTGCGTCAACCCCAAAAAATACGAGTATGTAGCCTACTTTTGTTATTCATTTGTAATCATTGTTACCGAATTAAACGGCAAGAATGTCCAAAGTGGAAAAGAAACTTCAAGAATTTGAATCATCTATTCAAGTACCTTCAGATGAAGAGAATCGTATAAAATAAAGACAGAGCTTCTAATGTATTATTTTCAGAATTGTGTAAGGGTCTTTACTTCCATGGTAATTTTTAAATATGCAGGATAGGATGTCCTGGAAATCGACTACCAAACTTCGGAAGTTGGTATTTTGGTGGGAATAGACAAATGAGAATACCACTTGATATTGATCAATCAGCAATACACCAAATTATTTTATTTGTTATTATTACTGGAACTAGGTCGTACATATCCGCAAAACAGGCGCCCTCAGAAATTCAAAATTCTCCACGAGTTTCTTTCTCAGGAACTGGCAGATTTTGACACCATTAAATTTATTGATCCAGGTTTTTTAGGAGCCTCGAATTTGGGAACTGAGTTCTGATCCTTCATAGTTTAAATTCCAGGAACAGCAATTACTTTGGAAAATTTGGGTTTTGTTATTTTGGTCTAAAAATTTAACAAGAAGACTTCACAACTGCCATTTTTCACAAAATAATTTTTATTCCAAAATCTTTAAATAATTAAAACTTTGTGGCACTTTAAGAAAATTTTTAAGAATTTTCAATATTAAATAAATTATTTACGACTTAATAACCTCTTCTTGTTCAAAAACAAAGAAAAGTAATTAAAAAATGTTATCAATTGCAGTGGACATACAAAAAAAATTTTAATTATTCGAAAAATACTGAAATTTTTGCTAGTTGAGTGGTGGACTACTTCACGCCTTTATTTTTGTAGTACTTTAAATGAAAGCTAAATATAGCTGTGGCTTGGACGACTTTTCACTATTTTAAATAGAATACTTTATGATAGCATTTTACAAGCTGTGTGATTCTACGAGCCAACAGTAGAAAAGTGAGAAAACAGCTTGTGTTCATCAGATTATAAAAAAAAATTGTCACCCAATATAGGCCTCAGAAATTCGAGTGGTCTCAATCACTCCAACTAAGGGACTGAATTTCACAATTTCCCCTTGGAGAGAGACACCAATAAAAAATCATAGGTTGAAAAAAGATGGATATATTCTGAGAGAAGCTTCTCCAACAAATTTTTATTTCTTTTCTCTTTACACTATTTTTCTTTTTTTAGAAAAAGACAAGACCAGAAATTTTATAATGATTGGAAAGAGATGAAAAATATTCGATGAATCGATTTTTATCCATTGATATTAGTCAGAATCATCGAGAAAACTGATTTCTTTGTTAAACTTGACCTATTTTTTTACCTAAGGGGGCTTCAAATCCACCGGATATTCTACAGAGATCTTTTCTATTTTTAAATTCACAGTTTCAAAAACATATTAGCTTTGTTTGATAGGATTACACTAACTTACACCAACCTACAATGGTAGGGGTATTCTACAAATAGTCAAGTAAAACTTGACATAAAGTCATATAACATTCCTACATTTGTAGAATTGCCTTCCGGTGTAATTGGTGTAAGTTGGGGTAGTCCTATCAAACAGAGCTATAATCTGCATATTTATGAACCTTTTAGAGTATAATTTTACAAATGACAAATTATCTTGAGAGTACTCTAAAAAAAGATTTAAAATATTAGTTTTTATAAGGGAGATAAAAAGTTTTAAAATTTTTGAGGTGAGAGGATTTATTTACCATAGAATATATAAATTTATACCATGTTTTTGTAGATTTTGATAAACGCAAAGAATATCACTCAGGAGAATACTATTTTGCTAAAGATAGATCAATCCGATTCTGTTTTTGTGAAAACTTGCTCAAAGATGAAACAAATTTCACAGTTTAAACCAACCATCTAATGAATGGAAAATTATCATGGTTACTAGAGGAAAAAGCTAAACTTGGAAAAGGCAAAATTACTCTAAATGAATGTACAACTGTATAAGCTTAATCAACAATAATAACGCAATTTATTTTGAGGTAACAGTTCCAATGTCTCATTTGTAGAAGAAACAATGGTAGAAGACATGCAAATCATAAACCTAATCAACGTCATTAATCTACCCCCTTCACCAAATGAATGGTTAGAGAGGATCAATCGAGGTGTCATAATCTCTGAAATAGAAGAAAAGACTGGAACACCAAACATCACGCAACTGGACTCAGAAGCTGCTGCATCTCAATTCGATTCATTTATAGCAAAAATTCTCAATCAAACCACTCAGATTATATCTGAGTGTACACTCAAAAATGTTGATGCTTTACACAAATCAGATTCACAGGAAAACATCGAGCAATTTCATAAATTAAAAGACATTATGTACAACTATGCCAAAATTTTCACTGATAATCCAGGTTTTTGTAAACTCTATAAGCATCAATTTGAAATCAAGGATTCATACCATCTCAGTAAAAATTACCCACTTCCTACGGTAAAACAAGAAAGGATTTGAGGAGTAATAGAAAAATTTGTGAGACTCAGTTTGATGTGCCACTCAACTTCTCCATACCATGTTCCTTTGATTTCAGCATCTAAGAAATCTGATGATACACTTCGACCTTACCGCAATTTTATCCAACTAAATCAATACATGGTAGCACATGGCAAAAAAGTCCCCAGGATAGAACATCTGCAAACACAACTAAGAGGCGCAAAAAAATCTGCGTTGACGAATAATCCACTAAATTTTTCATATTTAATTTCGATGGAATGCAGTATGAATTTGCAAGAGTACCTTTTGGTACAGCCAATTCCATGCTTGCCTTTTTAACAGCCGCTAGATGTAAGCTCACCAGATGTGAAAAATTTGTAGCAGCTATGTCTAAGACATTATAATTTACTCTTAAACTGAAGAAGAACATCTAGAACACCTCTAGATAGTTTTTAAAAAAATTATATATGTGGGAATGACTTTTCTCCTTGAAAAATGTCAATTTTTCAAATCACTCGAAGAATATTTTTGTTTTGAAGCATCTGAAGTCAGAATCCAGCCACAACCATCACAAGCAAAATCTATTGAAGACTTTTCAAAACCAAAATCCAAAAAAGAAGTATAATCATTCGTAGGCCTATTAAACTACCTAAACTACAGAGTGCATATTCCAAACTATGCTTCGATAAGAGAACCACCATATCATTCATCTGGCAACATAATATTCAAATTAACAGAGAAAGAACAAGATGAAGCTTTTGAAAAATTAAAAAATAAATTGCTCGACTAATATTAGAGGCACTTCCGCAGTTTGATAGGCCATGTTATGTCATGACCAATGCATTCGGATATGGCCTAGGCAGATTTATTTATCAAATTAAACAACAATGTAAATAGAACAAATCCTATAATTATTATGATTCTAATAGAATATTCACATCAGCTGAAATCAATTACTCAACATACAAAAAAGAACTGACTGCCGTCGCATATACTTTAAAAAAATGCAGCTACTTTCTTTACAATTTTCCAATTGTAATATACACCGACCATCAGGCACTTTGTATGCTTTCAAATGATAAAAATAACACGACAGAAAACACACTCCGATGGCAAATTACACTTGGGGAATATAAAATTATCGCCGTCAATCATGTAAGAGGTGCCAATAACGAAGTTTCACGCACACTCAGCCTTCACCATAAATCATTAATTGGTCAACAAATTGAAAATATGGTACCACTTCTGTGAATTCCAGCTCCCAAGATTCTATGTGGAACACTACAACCTCCTCCTAACCAAACAAGTTAATCAAAAAATTTACCTGGTAGATGAGAAAAATAGGTACCTGAACTTATTCAGCCTTCCGATCAAGAAATTAACGTAGCATTCCTTGCTAATAAAAATGACAAAGTAATTCTGGAAAATAGTCTAGGTACCTATACATATATGGTTAAAGGAAGAGACAGAGATTTCAGAATATATCTCCCTACATCAACGAGATATGATTGTATGGACTATTACCATTGTAATTTAATGCAGCCCAGAATGAATAAAACTACAACTATAATTCATTGTTTTTTCGACTGGCCAGTAAAGCTGATGTTCAAGACTAAATCAAGACATGCAAAACCTGACTTATGTATAAACGCAGAAATTTTACTCTCTACAGTAATATGCAGAATGTAATAGTAGAAAATAAAAATGACATTGTAGCTATTGACTACTTTAGCCCCTTCCCATTTAGCAGAGGCAGCATCATCCAAATACTTATAGTACTTAGTTGACATTTTTACCAAATAGGTAAAACGATATCCAGTGAAGAAGGCATCAACAGAAAATTTGATTGGAAACCTAACAAAACATTTACAAAACTATGGAAAACTGAAAGCAATACTTTTGGACAATAGTCCAGAATTCATGTCCCAAAAGTTGATCAAACACTGGCGAAAGTAAGGTATCTGGACAAGATTTACTTCTGTTCATCAACTGGCCAGCAATTCAGCAGAACATTTTGCGCAAATGATATAGTTTGAACAATATGTATAAATGTAACTGACAATACACGTGTTAAATGGGCCATATTTCTTCTTGAGAGAAAAAAAAAAAAAAAACACAGAATAGGTACGTTATTACTGCTGTTCCGCCTATCATCCCTCAACCACAGAGAAAACCCACGATTCTCGTGGAAACTCGAAGATTGAACCCATTCTTGATGATGACAGAAAAAATCATAAAACAAGTTAGAGAAAGAGTGAGAATAAAACTACTTGAGAGATGTGAAGCTTCTGAACAAACACACAATGATCTCATAGAATTTGGGCCAGGCAATAAAGTTTTTATAAGAACCTATCGCTTATCTTCAAAGGAACACAATTTTAGTGCAAAAATGGCAAGAAAATTTAAAGGTTCATATGTAATGTTAAAAATTATAGGAAAAAGTGCCTATCGGCTAGAGTGTCTTGAAACACGAGTGCAAGAAAATTATCTTTCCCTACATTTATTTTACATTTAAATTACGACGTTTTAATTTTATATTTTAGATATTATTTTAATTTTATTATTATTCTTAATCAAATTTAAAATCCCTCATGTCCAAAATTGGAAACGTCATTGCCAAATTCCAAGCAAAATTTTCCAGCAAATTCCAAGCAAACTGAATAACGTGGTTTTTGAACACATTGCACGTTTGACCTTTCCTTTTTATTTTTTAAAGACAGAACATTGTAAATCCTAATTTACATAAGATTCTAATATATGAGAAATTGTGAACTCCGCTGCTAAACAGACAAGGGCCTGGCAAAAAAATTTTTTCTTTTTCTTTCGTTTCTATTTTTCACAAGATATACTTTTATTTTTCGGTATTTTAATTTATTTTATTTATATATATTGTCTGTATTTTTGCATTCATTTTACTTCAATTTTTCTTTTTGATCTCGTCAAATAACATGTTTTGTTTTTTATTTTCTTGTGATACACGTATTTCTATATGTAATTATTTTTTTTATTTCAAATATGTTTTGTTTTTTTTTTCACAAATTTTTTTTTCTTTTTTTCTTTTTGTTTCTTGGTATTATTTCCCATGCTAAGCAAAACTCCAGACATTGTTTCCCTGGGTTCAAAATTTTAATTATGGGGAGGGAAGGTAGCCCCAGAAAACACATTAATTTTAGATTCAGGTGTCACCATCATCTCAACTTCAGAATTATGGGTTTCTCTATAGATCTCAAAATCTAAGATATAAATTTTCAAGTATTCTCTTCTTGTACTTCTCATTTCCTCTCAAATTCGTAGCATACCTGGAAGTTGTGGAAAAATGGGGACGGAGTTGTAATATACTTGATATTTCTATCCAGTGACCTGATGAAAACCTACTGTGTTGGATTTTTACTAGATCTCATACATTTTTAAAATACTGATAAATTTCTCCTCTTTTTTATCTCGATAAGAAAGAAGTTAAGTTTATCAATTGGCCAATTTCCCGTGTTCGAGTTTGTTAACTTATTTGATCGTAGTTGAAATTACTCTTAATTTTACTGTATTCGATATACATTCTTATTCCTAATATACCTGATGTCTCAAGTTTTGTTTAACATATAGTTCTGAATTACCAATACCTACCATCTTTACAATTTTAAATTCTACTTGACAGCTGTATTATCATCTGCTATATGGTATGTTCTAATTATTGTTATATTATTCTTATAATATAAGCCAGTTATTGTTTTCAAATATCATGATGTTTTATTTCTATCATGTGTTGCTAAAAAGGTATTTAAGGCAACCATCAAGGGGAGAACATGATTCTTTTAAGGCTGTGGTTCTGATGATCTTCCAGTCTTAATTTTTAGTTTCAAAATCAGGTAAAAATAAGGTGGTTTTGGTGATACAAATCAAACCTCATAGCTAGCTATTTATCACTATTAGATGAAAAAAATTGGACTCTGGTATGTTATTTTGTCATCTTCATATGTTTTACCTGTTATTGAGTTTTGAGTGTGATTTTGTGTTTTGTTATTTAGATTTGATTGTGGTGACATGAAGTCACTCCATCTGGTAGGTATATCACATTGTTCATCACTTGGTAACACTGACTGTATATTTCATATATTTATACATGTTCATTTTGTCATACACTGATATGGTTAAGTGGGGACTTATTCTTTTTCAACCCACATGACTTACTGTAAACCTTTTCCACATTCACTCACCTTATTAAACTTGTTAAAGTAAATTTGTTTATTAGTTTCTTTGTTAGAAGTGCAATCCAAGGTTTGTCAACCTCTTCACATGATAGTAGAATGTTGTTTTTTCTTGCAAATTTTTTTTAAATTTGTAACCTGTTATGGAAGATTGAATAATTTGATTTTTTGAATTTTTTTTGGAAATATTCAATAGACCTCTTAATGGAGAGTCCATTAAGAAGCCGAGATTTTTTTTAGTGTTAATTTTTTGAATGGTCTGTTTTTGAGAATCAATTTTTGGTTCAACGAAATTTTTCGATGCAAAGGCAAAACTGACCAAAGAATAAGTTGTAAATATTATAACTATTTTCAAAAAAGGAGCAACATCTTCTTACTGACTTGTGGAAAGCTGGTGAAGTCTATCAAAAATTATTGTATTTATATTTTTCACTCAACTGAGAATTTTGCTACCAATACTTGTGACAAAAGAGTAGGTACTTTATTACTGGAAATCTTTTGAAATACTAAAAATTTTTACAAATAATGATAAACAAAAAGCTACGTAGACAATCGACATTGGACTAAGGAACTTTCAGGTTTGACAAATGCTGAAAAGAGGGCACATCAACAAAGCATCAAGTACCAAAACTCAATTTATTCATTTGGCTATCAAAATCACTGAAATTTTTCAGTGCTATGACTGATCAATGTTTATTCAACTTAAAAACTAGTAAATACTTCGATGACTTTTTGTTGATGGAAATTGTACTCAGTGGTGACAATGAAGTAATATTCACAAACTCTCTACAAGGGGAATACATCAGAGAACATAATTTAGTTACTGATATTGTAAGTGGTGTTTCAGAATTTTTTGGTAATATCATTTTAAATACTTCTATTTTGTATATTCACGAGTATCTCAGAGTTGATTGAGAATAGTTACTATGTAAGATTTTTTGAAATTAGACGAATTGAAGCTGAAATTATTTAGGGTCAAATAAATAGTTTTGAAATTCTTGATTTTTGTAAGTTAGAATAAATTTTTTTTCTCTATCAATGAGATTCTCAACTAACTGCAATACAAACATTTTTGGCTTGGTAATCATTTCATAAAATGATTTTAAAACATTATTTAATTATTTTGAAGGGGAACAGATTCAGAATATTTGGATAAACATAATAAATTTCCTGTACTTTCAAACATTTTATGGAGCTATTACATTACAATCATTCACCATCCCAATCATAGGATTTCCAAGACCCAAAAATGGTAAAGTCATAGCCAAGAGGGTGGGTTATAGTTACCTGTAGCCCCATCCCAGTTTTGTCACTGTTGCAGATATTTCAAATTTCTTGGTTTTTTGGTTTTCTGGTTTTTCAACTTGTACCCCTCGAAAGGAAAACCGTTCACCGCAACCAACTCTTCGTGAATAGGTTTTTTAAGATACCTAATAAAAAAAAGGACTGTCTGAAGAAAAATTTCGAGAAATATTTGTGAAAAAGAGGTAATCTGTAATACCAAGGCACTATTATGTTTTAAAAAAGAACTAGATTTTCGGTAGGCAACTTCTCCATTAAGTTTGTCAGTATTACATATACTCAGTCAACAGTCGAAGTGTATGTTGCCTACATAACTACACGCCTACACTACACTCAGGAGTTTTAACTGCACTACACAGACCGACAGATAGAACATTTACATTTTTCAATTCCATTAAAAAACCTTGTGAAGGGATGGCAAAAAGTAGAGCAAGGTAAAGGATCTAAGAGAGCTATTAGAAAATTGAAGTTCAGAAGTCATTTGAATATTTTTGCCAGATGTGTGTTAAGAGTTATTAGAATTATAGCACTAGCAGAGCGAAGGTATGGAAGTATTCCAGATAAGGTTCTGTTGGTGTATTTGAATTTTAAATGATTACTGAAATTGAAATAAGGTTTATATAATTAATTCAATTTTAACAAAATAAACTAAAAATTTTTTGTTAATGTCAGAATACAATAAGCACCCTACTGAGAAGTGAGAATTCAAAAGGTGATTATGTATAAGAAAACATATTTCTTCCAAGGCTAACAGTGAGGCCTGAGAGTTTGAGACAAATGAGTAGGAAGATGATATTTTCTATCTCTATTGGGGAAGATTATTCTTGAAAGTGAAAATAATAATATGTAAGTACTTACATCAATAAGAAAGTGCGAGGGATAAAATAAATTTTGATGGTAAAGTGAGTAAGGTCGTAATTTACAAATTTACAAAATCTGCTGCCGAAAAAAATTTTTTAGGTGGTTTTTGTTCCAGAATATTCACGTATTAGCTATAGCCTTTTTTTGTTTTTTTGCATTTTTCAGCGTTTATTCGGGTGGCCTGAGAAGGTTACATCCTTTGAACCGTCCCCTGAGTAAAGCACTGAAAGTCAGTATAGAAGTCCGAAAATTTGACCTAGTTTCATAAACCAATAATACATATTAATTACCTACACAACAAAAATTTACCGATGAAAGGTATGAAATTTTCAAACCCGAGATTGACGTTTCGCCTAGTCGAGGTAAAATTTTGTGAGACCTGGCCAGTGGCCTGGGCAGGCCAAAACCAATTTGAAAGAACCTTTGCCTTATTTGAAAAAATCAGTAGGTTATCATCATCGGCTTCCTTTTAAAATAAAAATTAGTGAAATTTGATGATTTGTTCCTTTCCATGTGGGGCCAGGGCAGGAAAACTACTAGACCTAGACTAGTCAATCTCGTCCCTGGAAACTATCTAACATTCAATTTTTTCAAGAAAAGGATTTATAATTTTAACAATTCTCGAAAGCAAAATGATTTTGTTTCGAAACTTATTTTCTTACTTAATTTCAAGGAAGAGACAAATTTTTCGTACCATCATATTTCATTTCCTTTTGTCAAATCTCAAAAATGTTCCATATTAGGTCCAGTTACATTATTGAACTTTTTTCCTTTTTCAAATTATTATATGGCGAGCATACCTACGCACATTAAATGCCTTTAAGTACGGTTTCTATTGAAAATCTACTTATTAATCTTGATGTCAGGGAATGACCTGGAGGTGGGGGTAGGTAGCTACGCAGTTTTTCGTTTCACAACTCAAGGAAAATTTTGGCACCAATAACTCAATAATTCATATATCAGTATAATAAACGTACAACCCGAGTTTTTAAGATAAAATTCAATGAAAATTATTAAGACAAAATTCAAGGCCTATGCGCCAACTACAAATGTTTGGTTTTTTCCATCTTAATAATGAATTGATCAGTGTTGCCATTCCAGTACAAGCCACTTTGCGGCCCTTTAGGGCTTGTATATGTATAATTATATATGTATATCACTATATTAATAGTAATTTTTCTTCCCATTTTGTGCATTAACCACCCAATAAAAGTATATATCTATACATATCAAATGAAATCTCATGATCTGTAGATATGGAAATAATACCTATTTTTTCAATTTTCACTTTCCTTTGAGCTTAACTGAGCTTTTAAAAATGTTTTGAAGGAGGACTGAATCTCACAGGACATTTGAATACAGAGGAGCCAAAAAAGGAAATGTCTGGCAGCTATCCATTTTATTGTCCCAAATATTCACACTAGTTGCATCTTATATGTATAAAAGTCAATTTCTTGTTGCCTCAGTACAGGTTGTAATTTTTATCTGATAGTCACAAAATTTGGAACGAACATTAGTAGTAAGTCAAAGACCTGACCTAACTTGTTGATTTTGTTGTGGATCAGCCGAATGGTTCTTCTAGTATGGCTGTTTTCTTTTTTGTTTTGACTATAAAATTTTAAAGTTTTGACCAATAGCTACGAAATTTGAGAAAAAAAATTCACTATGACATATTATAACTTGATATAAATTTTGGTGCAGATCAACCAAATGGTATTTCTAGTATGGCTACTTCCATTTTTGTTTTGGCTATAAAATTATCAATTTTTGATCAATAACTATGAAATTTGTAACAAATATTATAACTTGTCATATATTTTGGTGTGGATCGGTTACACAGTATTGCTGGTAACACTATTTTCATTTTTACATTGCCTATAAAATGCCTAATTTTGGACCAATATGAAAATATTTATTACAATCTATTAATAACTTTTTATTGACTATCTAATTTTATATATTTTGAAAACCTACTTTTTCTAACAGATCTAATGCTGTATTAGTTTTTTTAAATATTTTTGCGAGAAATATATTTTGCGTGGAATAAATTTGAAATTTACACAATTCTGAAAAAAATAAAAAAACACGTTTATTCGTATTAACTGAAAAGCCGACATCAGAATTTCATTCCATTACTTTTGAATGGTTTCTAATTAAAAGGGGTTTATGCATATACATAGGTAGGTATATATAATGTACAGAGATCATAATAAACCTACAACCCGATTTTTTAAGACAACGTTCAACAAAAATCATTAAGACAATATTGAACATAGATTATTAAGACTAGAGATGGAAAATATATTGATAGTTATCAATAACCATCGATAAATATTGTCAAGGTCACTTATTAATAGTTATTAATAAATGCGATAAAAGTTATAAAAAATTTCAGTTTTTTTATGTGTGTAATCTGATATTATGATGTGGGAGCCGCAATTTTTTTAGGTAAGGGTTCGCTTTAATAAAATGAATTCATGATTTCATTCCAAATTCCGACTACTCCCAACTGAAAAATGGAAAAATATACTACTCGAGAAAGCACAGAACCAGAAGGCAGTGAAACAACCAAGTCTTTGACTCCAGAGTCAGTTTCAGTTAATGTTGAAACTGAAACTGCCAAAGGAACTTAAAGATAAAGATAATTTATTAAATTTTTGAAATTTGATAAATTAAGTTAACAGAAATTAGAATAGATAAAATTATCGATATAAAAATTATCGATATTTCCCACCACTAATTGAGACAAAATTCAACGAAAATTATTCAAAAATCAGACAAAATTCAAGTCTCATGTGCCAACTACAAATGTTTCGTTGTTTCCATCTTAACAACGAATTGATTAGTGTTTCCAGGCCTGTACAAGCCAAAGTGCCACAAAGCGACACTTCAAGGCTTGTATACTATATTATTGTAAGGGAATTTACGAGAAAGAATAAACAGGATTCACAAATTTAAGAGTAGGCTAGTAGTAAGATTACTATCTGTCAGGAAAAACCAAGACATGTCAGTTATTTTAGAGTTCGAATTCCTGTAAAGGAGGAAATTTTTAAAATGTTGAAATGTCAGGAATTTTTTCACTTTCATGAATTTTTAATTTTCATTGAAAAAAAGTGACTAAATATATGCGTTTCTTATTACTAGAATTGTGAAAAATATGAAATAATTATCCTGAAATATGCAAAAATATGTGCTTATTTTTTAACCGATATGTATATGAATATGTATTTATAAATTTAAAAACATTGAACCAAAAAATTAATGTCAAATTTTGAAAAAATACTAAGATATCAAAATTTCCAACAAATTTTTTTTATATTTACTAGAAAATATTATCCTCGAAGGTTTTCATTCGCATTTTATTTTTCATCTTAAAAGCATAACGCATATAAACAAAAAAGATAAGGAGGGTCTTAGGGTCTGTAACCCCCTTAGCTGAAAAAAAAAGGTTTGACCTTTGAAAATTTTGTATTTTTGTCGATTCTTTTGATTTTTTAACGCGTGGGGCTGTCGGAAAAGAACATAATAAATAGTAGAGGTATACTACCAAAAATTTACAAACATAGAACAAACTGAAATTTTCAAATTTTTAAACCTTTCTTGATTATTTTTTAATATTTTTCGAATATTTTTCAGATTAAAGCCAATTTTACTTATCAAGCCATGAAGTAGAAGGAAAACTGGTTCCTTAACACAGTTGCTAGCTTCGCTGTTTTAGCCCATATTCAAGTATAACTTAAGAAAAAATGAAAAAAAACAATCAAAAATTTATGATGAACTACATTTTTAAGAATGAGGATTTTAAAAATCAACTTGAAAAACTCTAGTTCCGTCAAAAATCGGTGCCTGGATATCAATTTGCGACGTTGCAATTTTCACTTCCCGGCGAAGTTGGCTTTGTTTAATAAGAGAAAAAGTTGATTTTGATTTTTGTATTTTGGTAGAATACTGGCCAATGACTGCTATATTAATTTAATGAAAGGAAACATAAATTCTAAATAGAGAATATATTACACAGTGACGATTTTTGGACCAAGAGTACCTAATTTATTTTTTTCGCTGAAAAAGAAAGTAAATATTCTGCGAAATTGGAGGTATATCTGTGGATTTTGGAATAATAAAATATCGTAAACACATACCAGCATTCAAATTCAAAATCACTAATTGAATTGTATCTGTTTTAATACTGGTATAATATATATAGGTATTAAGCTGCAGTAACTAGAAAGTATGTACATGGTTATTTTGAAGATGAAAATTAATTTAATTTCTAGTGAACTACATAGTGTCAGTTCCGCGTCCGCCCTTCACTAAATATCAGGAGACCCTCATTTTACAAAGCTGATTCTCATACGAATTTATTGACTTGGCAAAATTTCGTCGATTGAAATTGGCTGAGATTCCAATAAAAATTTCGAATTTTTTTATTTCTGTTCTTTCAGTTTCAAACATTCTTCAACGAATTTTAAGGTTTTCTGCTTGAATTTTTGAAATCCGAACGAATGCGATCGTGTAATTCTTATTTGCCTCGCGTTAGCGCCTTTTTTCAGGAGGTAATATCAAGAATGGAGAAATATTGCGTAATGTTGCGTATGTTTCTTACCACTACAGCAACAGGAGTTCATTAGCAACATCACGTGATATAACAGCGCATAACAGCTGGTGCTTCGATTGTGATGTGAGGCGTACAGAACGAGGATCGAAAGAACTAGAGACTTGTGGTAATTTAGAGGTTTATTGCACGAATGAAAAATACATTATTAACAGAATACGAAATGGCGAAGCAACAGCAATGTACGATCGAAAGTAGTAGGGGAAAGCACTTCGTGGTGAGAGTGTACGTATGACATATATATACAGTGATCGTGATGATGATGATGAAGAATGAGTGAAGGTGGGATTTCTGTTACAACACCCCCCTGAAATTTTATCGAATGAGTTCTTCATCATGTTCGATGCTGAAAGTAAAATTATTATTGTTTATACAAAAAATGTTAATATTAAAAATGACATATACGTAATAAAATATTTTCAAAAAAAAATTGTTGACATCGTATTAATTTAAATATTATGGTAACTCTATGTTTCTAAAAAAATTTTGTTTTGCTGTGCTTCGAGAATAATAATTCAAAATAAATAAATAAATAAATAAATGGTAAAATACATGCAATAGTAGGTTAATATGTGATGCTGAATAATATATGGCATCGAATAAAAAATATTAATGATTATAAAAATATATAAAAAAAAAATAAAAATGGTAACATGCAAAAAGTTTTTCGTATACATTGATGACTAATATAAAATATATTCGGAAGTGTGCTCTGAAAATATTCTCGAACATTTACGTCTATAAAAGAATTGAAGAAAGGAAAAAAAAATAATCACGATAAAATAAATTGACAAAGGTTTATGAGGCACACGATCGGTTATCAGAAACGTTACGTTTAACAGGTATTATCTATGGTACATGACATGAAAAGATTATAGAATAATATTTATCGCATCGCTTCTTTATCTTTCGAGTACATCATTGTGTTTGGACTGGCGCTTACAATATAGAGGAACGTTTTCGACTTATCTTAATTTGCGGTCATGTAATGGATTTAATTTCTATTGTGTTGATTGTTGAAGGAATTACCTTTCATTTCTTCGTGTGGGAATATTACGTGTATTTCTCTCACGGTTGTTGAAAAATGTACAGAATTTTTATTATTCGAAATGTAGGGTTTCTACTTGCTTGATTTTCTTGCTTTTTTCTTTGTTAATATTTTCGAGATTTGAAGCATTTATCTATTGCAAGTATTTTCTGGTAAATGGTATTGTTGAGTACTAATTTTGCATTAAATTGAAGGTTAGATTTTAAGCATTTATTTTCATGTTACGACTTATATTTGGACTTGGGACGACTTGTATTTTATGTTGATGAATTTTGAAATATATTATGACTTTGGAATAAACGAATTATTTTTATATCAATTATGTGTAAATATTCGTTTCGTTTAATATTTTAATAACAATATTTTCGAATTTTGTTCGATCTAGTGATTTTGTCAAAATGTCTGCTAACTGATTTTCGGAGCTTACAGTCCTAAAGAATATTATTTTTTCTTCAAATGCCTCCAAAATTGAGTAGCATTTGATCATTAGGGCTCTCGACTTTTTCTGACTACCCCCTGAACATATTTTTTGCGTTGAAATGTTATCTTCCATTATATCTACGCTTAATTTTTCACCTAAAATTTCATAATTTATATTTTGTGTGACTTTTATGGTATCAAGTGCATCATAAACTGCAATTATTTCAGCTGCCGTGCTGGATGATGCATGAATAGTTTGCTTACTGCAATTCCATTCTACTAAATCCCCATAAGAAAATATCATAAATCCAGTTATGGATTTTCCTTTACCTAAATTATTTATATCTATATTATTTTCATCTACTTGGGGTGCATATGAGGCATCAATATAGGCCTGTATACCATCCCCTTCTGATCTATATATTATATTGTAATTTTTCGTAGTATTAATATATTTGAAAATTCTTTTTGCATAATTTTTTAATGTGTGATTAGAATTATTTTGGAATCGGGATAGAAAATTTACCGGGAATAAAATGTCCGGTCTTGTAAGTCTTGCTAAGTATAGCAATCCACCTATCATTGACCTATATTCGGTGTCATCTATGCCACCTTCAATTTTATCCAATTTTAATCCCGTTTCCATCGGAGTGTTCGTATTTTTCAACTCCGAAATTCCAAATTCTTTTAACATTTTTTCTATGTGTTTGTATTGGGAAAGTATTATTGTATTTTGTTCTATATTTCTATTTATTTCTAGTCCCACAAAAAATTTTGGGTTATTTATTATGGTAATCGTAAAGTCTTTCTGTAGCTCCTCATTTATTTTTGTAATTGATGACTGTAAGTTTGATGCGATCAATATGTCATCTACATAGGTTAAAAAATATATTTTTTCATTATTATTAATTATTGTGTATAAGCATCTATCGCTCTTAGTTTTAGTAAAGCCCATTTCCCTTATTTTTGCGTCCAACAGGTCATACCATGATTTGCTAGATGTTTTTAATCCATATATAGATTTTTTTAATTCTAAAACCTGATTTGTGTTGATATTCACACCTTCAGGTTTTCGTACAAATATAGGTTTAATAATTGGTGAGTTTAGGTACGCAGTTTTTACATCATACTGTACCATAATTAATTTTTCTTTATTTATTATAGATAGCAATGATCTTATTGTCCCTACTGATGCTACGGGGCCATGGGTTTCCGCAATATTATATTCGGTTCTATCCTTAAAACCTCTTGCTACAAGCCTTGCCTTGGGTTTTGGATTCCCAAATTCATCAAATTTAATTGTAAAGATCCATCTTGTATCTATCAGTTTTTGGCGATCATAGTCGATTATTTCCCACACGTTCATATCATCGAGAGAATTAAATTCGTCATTTATTGCTCTGATCCAATCATCTCTAAAAGGGTTTGATTCTATATCAGAATAATTTCTAGGTATGTTATCTTCTATATATATTTTATTATATCTTATATTTATATTCATGACTACAGGATTAATTATCCCCAAATCATATTCGTAATCTGATGACTTTATTACTAATGGTTTATTATTTATCAGTAACGATTTTATATTCTGGGTTTCATCCACTTTAACATCACATGAGATGTATGATTTTGTGTTATAGGGGTCTTTAAGACAATATCCCGTATTCGTATAACCCATCATTATATTTTTTTCGGCTCTATGAGCTAGCTTTGGGTCAATTTTATTTTTAGATTTTGCTTTGGCTTTGGTGGCATTTTGCTTTCTGACTTCTACAGGAATATGTCTGTAGGTCAATGCTCCAAAAACTTTTAAATTTTTTAGGTTTGGTTTTATCCCATAGAATAATTCGTAGGGTGTTTTATACCCTTCGTTTGCTTTTGTAGGGGATCTATTAATTAAATAGGCCGCTGTTACTACAGCATAAGACCAATACTTTATGTCAAGGTTGGCATCAATTAACATGGCCCGTACTCTCCTCATTAAAGTTTGATTTTGCCTTTCGGCAACACCATTTAATTCCGGGGAATATGGCACCACATAATCCATCGTTATGCCAACCTCTTTGCAATAATTTAGTATTTTCATATCAGTATATTCTTTGGCGTTATCACACCTAATAGTCCCTATGGGGTACTCTGGGAATTTATTTTTCATGGATAATATAATATTCTTAAATTCATTTGTTACCTGACTTTTGCTAACAATGGGCATTACGAACGTATATTTCGAGAAATGATCTATAAAAGTTAGGATATATTTTTGATTTGCTACTGAAGGAGTAAATGGACCCATAATATCTGAGGATGTTATTTCTAATTTTCGAGTAGGTTTATTTCTAACACTATTATGACCCAATCTCGAATTATTGGCAATGCAACATATTTGGCAATTCAAGAAATCCTCATCCCTAAAATTTATATTATCTGGAATGCCTACTGCCAAATTTTTAAGTTTTTGTAAATATCTGGCATTCAAATGCCCTAATCTCCTATGTATAATTAATTTTTTATTAATATTATTATTTATTTGTGGATTTTGAGGTATTTCCTCAATTTCATTATTATCATCTTTTATTTCATCTTTCTCACCCCCCTCAGATGATTCCTCATTATCGTCATCTTCCTGAATTTCTAATTCCACAGTAAAATCATCCCATTCATCATCTATATTCTGGGTGACAGGTGCACATATTATATTATTATCATTATTATTTATATTATTATTATAGTTTTTATTTTTATTTTCGATATTATAATATATATAAAATATTCCCTCTTCTTTTTTTGCTGTTATTATTATTTCAGCATTTTCAATAAAATATATGTTAGCTATATCCTTTTGTTGATCTATATTGATCATACCAGTGTTCGTAATTTTTATGGCTGAGATGATATCTAAATTTAGATCCGGCACATAATGAACGTCCTTTAACTCTATCAATGATTGAATCTTACTGGAATTCTCGACTTTGATCACCATTCTTCCCGTATGGGTAGCATATAAAAAAGTATTTTTTCCTGCACATTGCAATTTTATTGGAGTCACGAATTTTTTAACATCGACTAATTTATCCAAGTCAGATGTTAAATGTACTTCTGCAGCTCCATCCAAAATTGCTTTATGATTTAATATATCATAATTTTCATTTTTAATATTATTATTATTTATTAGCTCGTTCATTAACCATTCATTATTATTTCCATTAAATTTTTTTACCATACAGGACATTTTCACCTGTTGATCCGAATTCTCTTTTTTATTAGAGTTCGGTTGGTTTGTATTAATTTTAGGGGGATATGTTCCCTGACTATTATTAAAATTATTATTGTTATTATTTTCTTGTGAACCATTACCATTACAATTTTGCGCTATATGGCCAAATTGCCCACATTTGTAACATTTTGGATTATTATTCTGATAATTATTCCTATTATTACCTCTATAATTGTTACCTCTATAATTATTGCCTCTATAGTTCGAGTTACCTCTGTAACTATTTCCTCTATAATTTCCATTACCATTGTTCCCATTGTTATTCGAGTTATTATTTTGGTTCTGGTTTGTTTCATTATTATTACCATTACCATTACAATTAGAATTATTTCGATTATTATTTATATAACCATTACGACCATTGCCGTTTCCTCTATAATTATTTCTACCTCTATAGTTATTATATCTACCCCTGTAATTATTCCTATTGTAATTATTATTATTGTTTCTATAATTATTATTTATTTGGTTATTATTACCATTTTGTTTTTTCAAAGTTTGATCTCTGAATTTTTGATCAGAGTCTTCCCTTAATATCCTTTTAAAATTATCTAAATTTTTTTCGTTTGAAGGTAAATTTTCATATTGAATTTTTGCAATTGCCTGTTCGTAACATAAGGCCAATTGTAGATTTTCTAATTCCTCTGATTCCGTAACCTCCTTACCGCTATCTCTTACGTCAGTCACTAATTCGTCCCATTTTTTAAGGAAACCCTTCATATTTCCACCAGGTTGAAATCTGAACTCCATCCATTTTGCCTTCGCCATATTTGCAGTGACAGAAGTTTTTGTGCCATAAATATTATCTAATTTTTTTAGCATATGAATTGCTGTATTGCAATCTCGTATTTGTTTCGTTATATCGTTGGACACTCTTTCTAGGACAAATGCTTTGGCATTATCCTGCATTTTGCAGTAATTAATCATATTTCTATCAGGTCGAAAATTTAAATCATCAATATTATTTATATATGGCTGTAAAAACTCGTGTTCCCCAAAGATGTCGTAATATCCCGCACCTCGGATGGCAGATATGATCATTCTACGCCAATCTAAATAGTATTTTCCATTAAAAACTTTTCCAAGTGGGGCTTGGATGGGTTTGATTTCGTTTGGGGATGCCATTTCTTCTTCTATTTTTTCAAAACCTAACAAATTATTTTCCTTATTACAAATAGGTGTGTATTTTTTATTTTCGATTGATTCTTTTTCTAATTTTTCTATCAAACTTTTTTCTTTACGATTTTCTATTTTATCCAGTTTTTTTAATTTATTCAATTAGAAAAATCTATTCATGAATTTTTCTTTTGATTTTTCTGAACTATAAATTCTATTTGAAAAATAGTTTACTGATGATTCTGCAATTTTTATATATTTTAGGCTACTAATATTTTCTATTCTTCCTGAAATATCTACTACAAAGGACTCTAATATTATTTCCCCTGTGAAATATGTGACGTAGGGTAAATCGTAAGTTTCTATTTTTATATCGATAACTCTTTCACCTTCAAATTTATTAATTAATTCTTTCAATTCTTCTTCTTTAATATTATATTCACCCAATTTTCCTTCGCACAGACTAATTATTGGGGGCATAAAAATTTAATTATTATTCAACCTAGTTCAAGAACACAATTATGTACCACGAAAAATAATCGACTTCAATAAATATTACCTTTACAAAATTTGAAAATTGTACGTTACTTTTTTTCTGTTGCGCCGACGAATAATTTCAGTTTTCTGCACTCTGCTGTCCACCGTTGTACTGCCTGCTTAATTTTGGTTTGGTGTTGGCCGAAAAATTGGGTCTTCGATGTGTGGATCTGCGATGAGTCCTCGACGACGGGAGCAGGTTTCCTTGGGCTGTTCACTCGATCTTTTTGGCGGTCCTTCCTGAATTTAGCGTTCGATGACTTCAGGATCGGCCGTTATTAAGTCGGGAACTTCAGCTTCAAATTTTTATTTAATTTTGAATTTTTCAAAAATTAAAAATGTATTATATTTCGAGTTCAACTTCTCGAAAACAAACCGGTAACTATTTTGTATAATTCAACAGAAAACATGAAAAGATTTTCGCGCAACAGTAAATGAATTCAAAAAAAAATTATTTCATTTGTTTAATTTTCTAAGTCTCTCCTCATAGTTCTACCGCAGCGATGGCTACCATGATGTGAGGCGTACAGAACGAGGATCGAAAGAACTAGAGACTTGTGGTAATTTAGAGGTTTATTGCACGAATGAAAAATACATTATTAACAGAATACGAAATGGCGAAGCAACAGCAATGTACGATCGAAAGTAGTAGGGGAAAGCACTTCGTGGTGAGAGTGTACGTATGACATATATATACAGTGATCGTGATGATGATGATGAAGAATGAGTGAAGGTGGGATTTCTGTTACAACAGATTGTTGATAAAAATACAATATTTTATCTATGGTAATTGGTAGGTATTTCCCTCTCCAAGTGCTTTTCGTTTTTGTATTTGTAATTTGCGCGGTAAATTTACGATAGCAGAGACATGGTGGACTAGCTGGAAAAGAATTTGAACTTCATGACCGTGTTATTTTTAATTTTTAAATTTTAATTCAAGTATTAACCGCGGGTGATCTTTTTAACGTATTATATCGTTTTGTGAATCTTTTTTCAAGTAATCGTTTGCCACTGGTAAGTTCTACGATTTTATATCAAGAGGATAGATTATCGTGTGTGATGCAATGTGACTTGACGTTTTAAAAACCTCTATTTTTATACTAGCAGACATTTTTAAAATGCCGGTTTCCGGAAGTTCCGATCTTTTCGTTGCCTTTGAAAATATCAGTATTAATAAGCCAGATTTGAATGGCCACTCTCCACGAAGTGAAATGAACGGTACGAAAAAGAACGGCGTGACCGAAAGTCAAAAGAAATTTGATCCAGAATTAGAGCCATTATTAAGGACGAATCCAGGTCGATTTGTCATCTTTCCAATCAAATATCCCGATATATGGGATATGTATAAAAAAGCCGAAGCTTCTTTTTGGACTACAGAAGAAGTAAATTTAGATAAAGTACGTACAACCATTCGTTGTCTTCTAATTTTTCGCGTCACTCCTTGCTTTTTTAATGACATGTCGATATTACTCTAGGATCTTCGTGATTGGGATTCGCTGAAGCCTGAAGAGAAACAGTTTATTACTTACGTTCTCGCTTTTTTCGCCGCTTCTGATGGAATCGTTAATGAAAATTTAGTAGAAAGATTCAGTCAGGAGGTGCAAGTAACTGAAGCACGATTTTTTTATGGTTTTCAAATAGCAATGGAGAACGTACATTCTGAAATGTACAGCTTATTAATTGAGACTTATGTCAAGGATCCGGAAGAAAAGTGAGTGCATCTCAGTGGTCAATATGTTGTCACTGATTCTTTGTTTCATCTCGAATCGTCTTCCGTGTATTTCAGGACATTTTTATTCAATGCAATTGAAACAATGCCGTGTGTAAAGAAAAAAGCCGACTGGGCTCTCCGATGGATTGCCGACCAAAATTCTACCTTTGGCGAGCGAATTGTTGCGTTTGCTGCTGTCGAGGGTATATTTTTCTCTGGAAGTTTTGCCGCCATATTTTGGTTGAAGAAACGAGGCCTTATGCCTGGACTCACCTTTAGTAACGAACTGATCTCTCGCGATGAAGTGCGTCTGTTTTGCTTGACTAATACGCTGCTGTATTCGATAGTATTTTTGAAAACATTTTTAATGCATTTTGTAGGGTCTACATACGGATTTCGCTTGCCTAATGTTCAAACACCTTATTCAAAAACCTACGACTTCAGAAATTAGAGAAATAATTAAAGATGCAGTATCAATTGAACAAGAATTTCTTACTGAGGCATTACCTGTATCCATGATCGGTATGAACAGTAATTTAATGAAAGAATACATAGAATTCGTTGCCGATCGACTACTTGTGGAGCTTGGTTGCCCTAAGGTATTTATAAAAACATTAGCAACATTATTGTACTTGACCATAGTCTATATTGATGTTCGTAATTCTCTGTTCGGGTTTTGTTAGAAACGTTAAAGTTTTATATTAACTGTGCGAGAATTTGAATTGTTACATGTAGCAACCTAATTTTATAAAACAGATATTTCATTTTTGTGAGTTGAGGAATAATGCTGAAGCACGTATGAAACTCTGATCCTTTCGGAACTTATTCCTACCGAGAAACCGAAAAAGGTCAAAATGTGACTCATTTTTAAAATTAAATTTCAAGTTTTATTTCATTAAATACGTCTATACCTCATGAAAAATCTGTAAATTTTTTTTTTTTGAAAAATCTATTCTCCGAATCGAATAACGAGTTGTAGGAACTCCGTCGGAATTTTTTTGCACGGGGGAGTTTCTTCGAAAAAATGCCGGTTGCTTCTCACTTCTTGTCAATTCGAGGAAAATCATTTATTGGTTTTTGAATAAATTTTTCATTTATTTTTCCTAATTATGACTGACGATTGTTATTTCTTTACAGGTCTATAATTCGAAAAATCCTTTTGATTTCATGGAAAATATTTCACTGGCAGGAAAAACAAATTTCTTTGAAAAGAAAGTGGGCGAATACCAAAAAAGTGGCGTTACATCTCAAAACAATAATAATTCGTTTGAGATTGACTTGGATTTTTAATTCTGCAATATTATGACTATATTCATTTTTTCATGTTTTCCAATGTTTTAATTTGTAGTGAATTTTGTAATAATTATTTTTGAGAATTGTATATTAACCATTTGCACATAGATTGTCTAAAGTATAAGCAAATTTTTATTTATTTGCAGTTTGTTGGTGTTTTCATTCTAAAAGTCTGACGTTTATGATGAATGTGTTTGTCATTGATTCAAATCCTTTCGCTTATGTTAACCTTATTATTATTTTAGTTTCTATAGCAACATTGATAGTTTTTTCGGTTGAATTTGTTTGAAGAAAATGTCGCTAAGTAGGTATTTTATTTAGGAAAACCAGCTCAAATTTCCAATGTAATTGTATAATTTTTTGCAACATTTGCAGTTACCGAAGAACTGGTTCGGAAACGAGCTGAGCATAATGAGGGACAAATTGGTTCATTAGAGGAATTGGCACTTTATCAATTAGATATTATCAAAATTGATCACATTCAGAATTGGTGCAGGGACTTGAAAATTTTATATTTTCAAGATAATGTAATTTCAAGGATCGGTAAGTGCAGCGGTGTAATTGAATTTATGCGATATAATTATAAATTCTCTATTTTGATTGTGGGGCTTTGCAGAAAATCTTTCCAAGCTGAAGAAATTAGAATACCTAAATCTATCTGTAAATAATATCGAATGTATCGAAAACCTGGAGGGTTGTGAATCTCTTCAGAAATTGGATCTGACTCTAAATTTTATCGGAACATTAACCAGCGTTCAATGTTTGAAAAACAACTTCAATTTACGTGAGCTGTAGGTACACATTTATGCTTTTCTTTTTAATTCAGTTACGAGAAATACCATTCACATAGGCTACTAGGAACGGGTTAATCTTGCATTTTTTTGTCTTCTGTTCTTTGTTAAATTTATGTAGAAATGACGTTTTATTCTAAATTTCAAAGTACTTGTATAAATTTTCCGAAGTAGGTATTCTCAACATTCCCGAGATACTTCCTTTTAGTTACTATTCGATTGGACTTGAGAAGTGAGAGAATTACGATCGTAGTACCTCTTATCACAATTACTATAACTTTAGTGTAAAAGAATGCTCGGTGATCAGCTTGTAATTGAGAATTGATGTAAGAATTTAGGGAAAATGGCGCATATTGTAGTGGTAATCTTTGTGGAAACAACGAAATAACACAATTTATGTTTCACGATAAAGTAACTTCCCTATCTGTTAAACTGTAAATTCAAGATTGAATTTAATTTTTGTCGTCTACCTGTTAACTATCGCCTCAAAGTATGACAAAAAAGTTATGTTTTATTTTCTGAAAAACAATTTCAGCTCGTATTGTTATGCGCTTTTCAGATGAATAAGTAAATAATCAGGGTTCTCCATTACCCATTACTCCCGGATTCATTTCAGGGAGCAACTTTTTTCTATCCTATTTTTCAATTTTTCGCTCCGAGTTTTCAGTTTCTGTGGGAATAGCGGGCGTTGGCTGAAAGAATATTTCAATAATTCCCATCATTTAGATTACTTACTTGCCGTTTTTTACCTTTTCATCAACTGGAAAATCTTGTTCTAGTAATTTCATCAAACTTTTGCATTCCAATAACTTGAAAGAAAAAATACATAATTACTCGGTATCAACGTATTGTCACATTTATGAGAGTATATAGTGGAACAATAAATAAATGCATAAATTATTATTCCAGTTATTTAACGGGAAATCCTTGCTGGAAGTACGAAAATTATCGAGATTACGTTGTTACTGTTTTACCGCAACTTGAGTCGCTAGATGGAGTTATTATTTCTCACACAACTCGAATTTTAGCGCGCCAGAGTTTTGAGGAAATCGAACAAAAAATTAAGGAACAGCAAGATACATATCAGGGTAAAAACATGTTATTACAACTATGGAAGTTTTTTTTTCGAATTTTTTTTGGGATCTCTATGTTTTAAAAAAAATATAATATTCTGAGAACTGAAAATTCAAGGCCCAGTTCGTTGACAGAACGCAGCTCGAAAAAAAAATTTGTCAGAAATTTTTGAGTGTCTGTACCTACTTTTTTTCCTCGTCAACTAACCGTCTTGTCTACAGAAAAAAGGAAAAATCAAAAGCAAAACTGTCATGTCAAGAAAACCCAGAGTGAAAATTTCATTCATGAAGAAGCAGCCGAGTAAATAAAAAGTTGGAGCTAATTTTACAACCGCACGTACGAATTGTCATTATATCACAATGAGTAAATTTCAGATTTTGGCACCAGACAAGTGAAAATTCTCCTGAAGTACGCTTAGCAATGGTTGATCAAATGTGTAAAGCTCGAAAGGAAAATACTATAGATTTATCAGAATCGCGACTGTTCAAAAGGAAGGTTCAATTATTCAAAAAAGATGGTTGCCCTTTGAATGTGAACGAAGCCAAAATCCCATTCACATTGGCAGATGAACGTGATCACTTTGTTTTAACAGTGAACATTTACAAGTAGGAACATTTTTTTTCATCTGTTTAACTATTAACGAACACATTCATAATTGTCCAGACATTCTTAGGCATTTGGATAGCAGTCTCTTAGATATTGACGTGCAACCATGGTTTGTACGAGTATTAATTAAAGGAAAAATACTACAACTAACTCTAAACGATGAAGTTCACCCCGATCTGAGCTCAGCTCAACGTATGGCTGGATCTGGAAGACTTATAATTACAATGCCAAAAGTGAGTATACATCTGTACTGACGTAGTAATTATAAGAAACGAGGAACAAATCTTGAATCGATTTAACGCGCGGAGAGCGTAATTATTATTGTTTAAGCTATGGTAATCAACACCTATAAAATAATAAAATCTAGATTAAAACAGAATTAATTGTAAGAACGATTTTACGAGAATTTTCAGTCAAGATTGCTAATCATTTTTTATTTGTCTCGATTCTTCACAAAAAATTGCTGTTGACGTTAAAATATTAATCACGTGACTTTTTTGGGCTAGGAAACGACAAAGGATTCTCTTTTTTTAATTATTATTTTTATTCGCGTCCTGCGTTTAATTAGAAGCCGCAGGTTTCAATTTTGGGAATAGCTGTATTGTACAAAAAATAATACATGAATTACTTATTTTCCAGTTCAAAGAGACCAAAATAATGACGCCTAATAAAAGTATGTAATTGTGAAAAATGAATTGCCAGTCATCAGAACTGAGGCTAGAAAAAAATTCATCCAGTTCGTTGTAACACTAAATAAAAACACATTATCAAAAAAAACATTTTTAATAGATTATTGTACTCATGTACTCAAAATTTTTAAGATTCTTTATATTTTAATTTTATTTTTCGTATAATAATAGTAGAAGGATTCGTAGACATAGCGTGGTGAATCGTACTGATTAATTGGCGTGAATAACAGTTTTATTAATTGAAAAATAAAAATAAAACAAGACTTCAATTATTAAGGCAAGCGAAGTGTTAAAAAAATACATTATTTTAGGAAAAGTTAAATTCGACTCGAATATTTTAGCGTATTAATATAAAATGTTGGAAAAATTTTTCATAAATTGAGGATAGAGAACGGATTTTTAATCAATCAAAAAAGTTTAGAATAAAAACACAAAGTTTACATGTTAGCTGTTGAGGAAAGGAGCAGAATGAAATCAGGCTTAAACTGACCTATCAATGCAATTGTCATAAGTGCAGCCTGAAACTTCTTTAACGTTTAACCTAATGAAACAGAGAATTAAAAAAATGGATTTTAATCATGGAGAACCTAGAAATTTTTCAATAGGACTTGGCATTTAAAATGTCAAAAACCATAGCCCACTCTGGGGAAATGTCCTAGAAATGTCAATGTTGGTTGTCAATAAAAAATTCTGAAATATTACAATTATAAAATACGCCGAGTTTTATGGGACATGTTCACAGCGATTTAGACAAAATGTTATCAAGAAGTAGCTTATTGCAGTAGAAAACAAAGAAAAAACATTTCTCAACCGAAATGCAAAAATTTATCACGCTGATTATAATTTCTTGAAATATAACTACTGAATTTATCAAGAGCAAATATTTAATACTCAAAAATGAAACAATTATCTTCAAAGCTGGAGTCATGATCCTCGTACGATTCCAGGCTGAGCTACAATCTACATCTTCGCATATGTGTTGCAAAAGTTCGGAGCCAGTGACATCCAAACAAACTCTCTCCTTTGAAAATAATGTTTTTATTTCACTAGTAAAATTAATTAAGAAACATCAAAAATAGTGAAAAACGAATTTTCTAATGAAAGACAAGAATGATTTTACAAATTTTTATTTTCTACGTATAGGTTATCGTTTTAGCTCTTAAAAGTCCTTCCAAGAAATTTTGATGGGTACGAGTTGGCGCACAATGGTTATGAATAGAAAAATAGGAGTGAAGCTGGAAATCACAAAAAATTGGCTAAAATTAAAAAATTAGTTTAGAACTTCTACAATAAGAAATGGGGGAACTCGTGACAAAACTGCGATTGATTAATATTAAAGTAAAATTAATTATTCTACTAATTATGGGGCAGAAGTAAAAACAAAACATCGGATCTTATACTCAGCATATGATACAATTTCTAAATCAAGATAATGAGAATTCTAAAAATCCAGTTCAAAACGAATGCAACTAAATTCTTCGGTGATTTTCAAGTACGACGGCTTTATCAAGGTGAGGCTTGTCTGTAATTGAGCAATTGAAATTACTTTAATTAAAAGTGATGAAAGAAAATATCGAGTTCCGTGAAAAGACAACATAATACAGAACAGTAAACTTAACATTTCAATATTTCATGAGCCGAAGTATTTGAATATTTCATAATCACTGAGTAAAGAATAAAATGTTAAGCGAGAATACTGTGGTTTTCAACGAAAACAAAAGAATAGAAAATTTAAACTTTTTTTTGCGAAGGATATAAAATTATATCTATACAACCATTGTGACAACCTTTTATAGAACATTTCATTCGAAGAAAAAAGATTTTTCATCGTTCTATCAGATTTTTATAAAGACATTGACGAGAAAAATCATGGTCCCTTGCTTTAATAACTCATCCGATTCAATTGAAAAAAATTTTTTTTGAAGAATTACTTGCAAGTATGCATGTAGTGGAAGTACTGTATTTATAATTTTACAAAAGTATAAATTCAAGTTTAAAAAAATGTCTTAACAACAATTGTGCAATTTATATGCGAAAATTGATTGAGTATTAAGTAGAAACGGATAATTTTATATTTTCTTAGGCAGGACAGGGCGAAGAAACGTTTGATATGTGTTAAATTGCTTTTGATATCGCTACCATACGAATTTCTTGCAATTCTGTTTCAAAAGGAAATTTAGAATTAATCGCTCCACAAATTCATTAAAAATAGCCTCACATTACCAGTAATAATTAGTACACGAGGTGATTTATAAACAAATACGAACACAAAAGTAATCATCCCACGAACTAACGATACTTCCGACTCACGATTTTCATTAACATTAAATGATGTTCTATATGATTTTAATTGGTAAATTCGAGTGTATAAAATACGTTTATTGTTTAGTTAATCACTAAAAACCACAAAAAACAAAACTGGATCAAAGAAATTCATTCAAATTCATACCTGAAAATGTTATAATTATTAAGTCTAAGTACATTAAATAAACAATCGAGTTCGTCAAGTACTGGGAAAAATAAATTTCCTCGAATGCAATACTTAAATATAATCAAAAGAATCCTTTAGAACGTTCCGAACTTGTGGTATGAATTTCTGAATTTCCAAATCAATTTTCACGCATGCGAACATCGGCCGTTATTAAATTTAAATAGACGAAATATGAAAAAAAAAATTAGAGCTAACATGATAATATCGAAACTGATGTAATCGTCTTGCATAGTTCAAAATATTATTTGATCTTATGAATCATTTCATAAATTCGAGATAAAATTCAAGTTGGTGATTCGCAATCCACGATTACATAATCTTGTGGAAGGAAAGAAAAAATTCAAAAAAAAAGTATAAATAATTAAGAGCCGTTCAAAGAAAAGTTAGCTAGCAGACGAATTATTTTTCATAAGAAACTGGTATGGTACCAACATCGAATTGAGAGGAAAAGAAAGGAATATTAAATTTAATGTTTCTAATAGCTGAGGAGAAAAGTTCTCCGAATAAAGTAATCAAAATGTAAGAGAAAATCATACTGATTTAAAAAATATTTTTGGTATTTATTCTCGAAAGTGTAATAGCAAACTTCGAAAAAGAAAAATAGATTTTTAAAACAAAGTTTAATAATATATGTATAAAAAAAGAAAAAATTGTCAACTTCACGAGTTACTTTTCGAGTTATAAAATTATATATCAAGTTGAACATTACCTAATCTATTATAAAAAAGAAAAAAAAACTAAAAAACAACATACGGAACAAATGAATACATAATATCCAACTCAACTTAATTAACGAAACGATAATAAACTGTACAAAATAAATTATTAAGCGGGGGAAGTAGAGACATCTAATAGGTACTTAAAAATGTATACATAAGCGCTCAAATTAGATTAAAGCACTGCCTATGCGCTTAAAACTACCTACCTAGTTCCTGCAGTTACAAAAAAAAAAAAAAAAGAAAGAATAACCAGTTGCCTTGATTTTTAAATTACGTATAAGATATATTTATGCATGTGAACGTAAAAAGAAGCTAACCATCACAGAAAAAATTCGATCGCAAAAAAATATCCGATAAAAATGAGGTCAAAAAAAAGGGATGACTGGTAAAAGAGAAGCGTTTGAAAGACCTTAAAAACAAACAAGTCATATTGAACGAATAATCGGTTAACAGCATTTATAATTCGATTTTTCATTACGTCTATCAATGGTAACCCTGTCTGGTGCTTCAGTGGGATCTTTTCCAGTCGTTTTATTCAAAATAGATGATGTTAGTTCCATGAACGCTTCAGTGATATTTACGTTGCATCTAGCGGAGGTTTCTGTGAAACGAACGCCGTGTTCACGAGCAATCTAAAAATAAAAAGCAACAGATTTAAGAAAAATAGTTTACGAAC
Source organism: Ericerus pela (assembly GCA_011428145.1). Lineage (NCBI taxonomy): Eukaryota > Metazoa > Arthropoda > Insecta > Hemiptera > Coccidae > Ericerus > Ericerus pela. The sequence goes on along the minus strand of WOFM01000041.1, from coordinate 2,468,154 downwards.
TGTAACCTCAAAATTCGATAGCCATTGTTCTGTTAAAGAGTAGCTTACTTATTACCAAAAAAATAAAAAGCCATTTAGCACTGAAAATTATGGAGATACCAGAATAATCTATGCAAATAATTATTAAAGATTACATGTAAATTCTACTTACAGCTTCTCCTTTTTCTCTACTCACAGCCCTCTTTGATTCCATATCACATTTATTACCCAATATCATCTTCTCGACATCTTCATTTGCATGCTGCAAATGAAATCAAAGAATTGAAGGAAAAAAAAAATAAATAATACACACGTCTAAAACTATAATCGTACCTCATCTATATTTCTCAGCCATTTAACAATATTTTCAAAACTTTTTTCATTTGTTATATCATAAACGAGTAAAATTCCCATAGCTCCTCTATAGTACGACGTAGTGATTGTATGAAAACGTTCTTGGCCAGCTGTGTCCCTACAAAAGTAAATATTTCCTAATATGATTCAAGAAAATATATCAACACAATAAAATTCAAACCAACACCAAGAGGACGTCAAACAAAGATAAACGGAATTATAAAATTCAACTGATTTATGAGAGCGAATCTTAAGGGCAAAAAGCAGTAAGGTAACATGATGATTATTGTCACGTAGAATGAGACAGAAAATCTTACCATATCTGAAGTTTTATTTTCTTTCCCTTCAGTTCTACAGTTTTAATCTTGAAATCTATACCTGTGCCACAAAATTTAAAAAATGAAGAAATGACACAAAAGAAATGAAGCATCATACAGCAAAAAATATATTTATGAAATCATCTTACCAATAGTTGATATAAAAGTAGGGGTGAATGCATCATCAGAAAATCTGAATAGTATGCTGGTCTTCCCAACACCAGAATCTCCGATTAAGAGTAATTTGAATAGCAAATCATAAGTTTTCTTGGCCATAATGGATCAGTATCAAAACTACAGAAGAAATTCAGTAACTAGCAATGAATAATTACACAACATTACACTTCGCTGAAAGAAATTAGAGAACCATACTTGCAATTGATCAAAATAGAGAATAATTAATTGAATTGAAAATTAAAATGAATGATGAATTGAATTAATTCATTCTCAATCGGTCACTTCCTTAAGAAAAAAAGTTACGGTTAAATCGCAAATCAAATGTATTGAAGTAAAGAAAGTGTTGGGATATAAGCCTCCGCTAAACTGCGCCACTAGCGCTGTTGATTTTACGATTATGAATAATATACATAGATGAAGCAATTTTTTTTATCCTAAAATAAAGGGAATATATATATGGTTAAATACAAGATTGTTTCAGATATGTCATTTGATTTCATTGAATCCCGTGACAGTTTAAATAAAATATACCCATATAATGATAGTTCACATAAATTAGTGCGTATGCCCAACATAAAATCACAGGATGAATGGATGGAATATGAAATTGAGGAGGAAGTAATTGAGGAAATACAGGAGGAAAATGAAGTAAATGAAGATGTATGACAGGAAAATATTATTGAGGTGAGGTCTGATCACTTTACACAGAAAAGATAAGTACGGACTTCCATCTTAGAAAATGTTTATTATCGACGTTAGTACAACGACTGACGAACGGAGAACATTCTCCATCGAGCAGTGGTGGTAGGAATATTATGTTGGCGATCAGTGTCGCCACATGCAAAACGAATAAGTGTAGTAACATGTTACATACAGTGTTAGTCAATGTGATGTTATGTGTTTGTGAGGTAGTGAGGGAATCGTATCCCAACAAATATTAATGGTGAAACTAACAATAATCAAATAATAAATGAAAATCCTATAGAAAACAAAAATTACGAGAAAGAAGAAAATTTGGATTATATAAACGGAGATAATAGTAATTCACAAAAACAAAATTTGTACGAGGGACAGTCTGAAACCAATGAGGAAGTAGAATAGTAAAATAATAATAAAATAAATAATGAAAATATAAATAGTGACGAAAAGAAGCCTATAGAAGGAACAGATAACACAAATAAAAAAAAAACTAATATGGCACAGAAGACTAGGTTACTTGTCTGGAAAAAATCTAAAATTTCTCGTCAAGGTTTCTGGAGATATCCCTGTGGAGATTACTTTTTGTGATGATGAGTTCAGACTTTGTGAGATCTGTGTGAAGGCAAATTCTAGATGCCTTGGTCACAATGGAACTCGCACAAAACCTGATAGAAAATTGGAGTTAATTTTGTCAGACACAATGGATCCATTTTTGCCTGGCATATATGGTGAAAAATACATTTTGATCTTTGTCGATCATGTCACTAAATATACATTTGTTACTCCTATCAAAATAAAATCCATTGTCTGCGAATAATTTAAAAAATTATATTTCAAATTAAAATCAAAATTTCCAGATTGTCCCATTACTACTTTACAGTGTGACAAGGCTTCGGAATATCTTGACAGCAACATGAGATCCTTTTAAAAGAGTAGTGGTGTTAACTTGAAGCCAGTGGTTCCATATTCCCTTGAGTTGTGTCAGACAGAGTCCATGTAACTCTCACATATCTCATACACTACCTGGCAACACTGAACTCTGAATATGTAATATTTGTATTCTTATTCTTACATACACTGTTACGTTGTAGTGGGGAAATTGTCGTTTCTCTACTCACAATTTAACTGTATTTTGTCTGTTTGTTAATCGTCCATTAAATGTTGTTGAATTAAATCCGTTTCTGTTTTTACTTGAAAATACAATTCTCGGTTAAATATTATCCTCACATGTTAGCAGAGTGTGGTATTTCTCGTGATTTTCTTTTCTAAAATGTTGAAATCGAGTTGATGTGATACTAGTAATTTTTTTTCTCAAATAAGAAATATTTTTTTAATCGCGAATATTTGACGGGGAGTTGAAGGATTTGGAAATTGCTATTTTGTTGGTGTTTGAATTTTTGGAGTGTTAATCAGACTTTGGTTAAACATAGCGAAAGAATTGAGACCGGATAATTCCCACTGGTGATCAACTTGGCAATGAAGAGAAACAATTAAATAAGTTGTATAATGCAGAAAAGTCATCAGAATTTTAATTATCTTTTTTTACACAACCCCAACTTAGGCTGCTGGAATCAATCTTCAAAGTCAAGTAAGCTGAGATAAATCAAAACAACCAAAATTTGAAATTCAACGTCCTGGTGAGTGCTGAAATCATTCAAGCTGCTTCATCTTTTTCTTCTGGGCCCAACATCGTATGAAATTCAACGTGGGACTTCATTTTTATCGTTGAGAAATCTTAAAGTTCAACATTGGAAGCTGCAATAAAAACATTGAAATCATATTGGTAATATAGATATTTAATTTTGTGTATTTTATGTGCATTTTATTATTGTGTCCATAAACTTTTGGGAGATTAGTTCGCATCTTAGTTAATATTCAAATCTCAAATTTTAAAATTTAAAAACCCTTTTCTATTTTTCGACCAACCTTTTGCCCAAATTCTAATGAGATTAGAATAAAACTGTAATACTAATGTATTAGGTTCGATGATTATAGCTGAGGGCGACTTTGAAACCCTATTTAATTACTTTGAAGGGGAGAGAATACAGGATATTGATACAGATGTGACTCATTTTCCATCATTTCAAACTTTCTATGGTGTCATTACTCTCAAATATTTTGTACTCACGATCTCTGGCCTAATTAGTCTTGAAAAAAACAAAATTGTTACAAAATATACGGAATGTTCCGTCCCGTTTTTGCAGACGATTCAGTTTGTCTACAAAAACGTGTCGAACAAATTATAGACAACTATTATTCCTAATTCTCGGAATAATAGCTGTCTATATTCTTCCTAGCTTCTCACGAACGGACACCACCAGATATGCTGACAGTAAAGTGTCATCATATTTGGCGGATGTTCCATGTCACGCCATCTTTTTGGTCGGCCATCTTTTGACTGAAACAAAGAAAACAAAAGTGATGTCATATCTTCATTTCGAAGACATGGTCATTCCTGAACTAGCAGTCGAACAGAAAAGTTAAGGTCCATACTCAATGTTATGGATATCAAGTCTCACTATTATTAAAGTTTAAATGTGTTTTGTAATAACTTGAAGTTCAAATTTAATAAAAGATAAATATTTGTATTTTATCTTATTTGTTGAAGTAATTTAAAAGTATTGAATTACTCTCGCAACAAATTGGCGCCCGAACAAAAAAACCTTCGGAAGTAAAATTTAAAAATAATAATCCTTTTCAAATAAAATTTCACATTTTATAAAATAAAAATATTTTTTGTTCGTATGAAAAATATTTTTTTTAAACCGCTTGCAAATAATTAATCTAATTTTGCTGGAGCAAATATTTTCGCATAAATATCAAATAAATCGTGGCTAAAATAATTCAAATATTAAAAACAAAATTAAACAAACATCTACGAAATCAAACCTTTATTGCAGAGGACCGCAAGCGTTTAATCAAGACAAATAAAAATAAAACATTTAAAAATAAATTAATTACAAAAAATAATACTAAAAATAAACTTAGAAATAAAACGAAGATCCAGATCCGGTTCCTGAAATTCAAAAATAATAGATTCAGCCCAACCGGTATCCAAAACTACAACGCAGAGAACGAGAAGTCACTTACAAACGACGTCCATCCGAATGAAACTAACAATACACTACAGAAGATTACAATACGCTACTCGCCGTCCATCTGTAAGCAAATTATAAATTTATCTTCCGTTATTTCAGAAAAATTTGAAACTGTTATTGATATCGTAAATAATATTGTAAAATGTAAAATATCCCAACCCTCGCAAATGTCTGAAAAAAGTGAAAGTACGAGTGCCACGCTCCCAGATATATTAGACGCGAAAGCCGAAGACAATATTCTAGAATTTGAAAACCTTCCTAAAAATTTGTATGAGAATTTGTCTGAAGAGGAAAATTACCCACTCCTTGGTAATCATTGGGGAAGTCGAGTATCCACTTCTTTTCTCTATCGTGTGCTAAAAGTGGCAAAAGTAAAGAGGATAGAAGGGAGAACACGTATCAAACTACAGAAAAAACTATACAAAGGTAGACATCCTAAACACTGGTTGTTAAATATTTTATACTCAAACCTCAACACCGAGAAATTCGAAAGAACAAGTAATTTCGATAGACTAATCGAGGAGAGTAAAAGTTACCATAGAATAACAAGAAGTGTAAAAAATAAAGACCCCAAAGAAGCTGAAGAAATCTTCTTTGATACAGAAGAAGAAGACTTAGAAAGTAAAGAAAAAAAGTTAGAAACAGAGAAAAGAAAAAAGGAGGAAACAGAAAGAAGATTAGCGAGACGAAGTCTCAGCTCCAGTTTCAAAAAACTCCTGTCTAAAGTTTCACACCACGTATCACCTAAGAAATTGATTTCTGTTACATCCGATTTCTCTCTTCCCAACGACGAAGACAAAATCTTCCTTGGAGAGGAATCAATTCTGAACCAAACTTTTGTCGACAAACCCTCACAGTCTAGTGCTGATTTATCGCCATTAGTCCCTCAAGGACAGGGAAAGTCCTCACAGACTGAAATCTAACACTCAATACAAATTCACGTAAAAAGCCCAGAAAATTTAGAAAAACCAAAAAGTAAAAATCCAAATTCAACTGCCAAAAATTTTTTCGACCCTATTAATTTATTACCCCCAGAGATACGCGTAGAAATTCTTGATCAAAAAGAACCCGTGTACGTCAACATAGTAAACGTAGAAAATAAAAATAACCCATTTCTAAAATCGGAAAATAAAAATATGACCTCGGAAGACATCGATGAAAATAACGCTTGCTTTTGCAACAGCAACAACAAGCAAGATTTGCGGCAGTGAATGAAGCCTACACACAACACAACCTAGCCATGAACAATTTTTGGAAAAGGTCAGAAAGATGGACTCCGAGCCATTTTCCAAATGGCCCCGATGAGGACATCCTTGAATTCCTTTTTGAATACGAAACTCAAGCGAAAACGTTCGAAGCAACTGAGTATGAAATGATACGAAACCTAAATATAGCACTTCATAGTACAGCTCTCGAACTGTTCGCAGCAGAAACTGAGATAACCCCAGAAACCTTATGGTTAGAAGTAAAATGAATCTTAACGCGTATCTTTAAAAAAGATAAAGATACGGTAAAAAAACGTATCAAATCATTGAAATTTGACGATTCATATTTTAGTACAAATGTACCAAAATTTTTCCAACTCTATAAACAACTAGATGCAACAATTAGTGAGAAAAAAATTTGTGACCTCTTACTCCCAAGACTAACAGGAGAAATGAGGAAATTCTTTGCATCCAAAAATTTCCAGACACAAAGTGAGATTTCAAAAACATTTACGGATTGGAAAGAATTCAAAGAAAAAGCATTAGACTTAAACGATGTCCAAAAAACGGAAGAAATGCTAAATAAAGCAACAGAAACGATCGCCAAGTTAACAAAACAGATGGAAGAGATGATGAAGGGTAAAGCTCCCGAGAAAAAAGAGCCTATGAAACCCATAACTCGACCCATCTCTCCAACTGACCCTGTTATTGTAGCATTAGTAGAGGCAGGATGGAAACCCCCTAATGCCAATAAACGAAACCAAAACCAAACCAGAAATCAAGCGATGGAAAATGAAAACGCAGAATCTAGACCTCGTAGAGAAAGAAATTCAAATAATAATAATAACAATAATGAAGAAAATGATAGTAACCCAAGAAGAAGGCAGTCTAATGAAAGAGAATCAAATCGATCACAAAATAACCAAAATTCCTATAGACCCCCAATGAGAGAAACCTATCGTTAACAAAACAACGATAGATATCCTCTGAGAGAAATAAATTGCTTTAATTGTGAAAGAAGGGGACATCTCTCAAGAGATTGTCGACTACGTAATCGTGTTACGCCCCAATTCCCACAAAGAAACTTTAGACCTCAAAGATTCAGCAACAATTTTGCATCAAATTTTAATCAACCGTTCAACATCTATGGACAACCGCAACAGAATGGTTACGCACAGCCATATAGTGCCCCAATTCTAAACCCACAACCATGGGCAAATGCAACAAACTATGCATTACTCTCTTACAACTTGCAAACTCCTGATGTAGTTCCAAATATCCAACAAAAAAATTTCCTTCAACAACCAAAAAACTTGCAGTAAAGCCCGTTTGCTCTATACCATATATTGGCAACGTCCATCATCTGGACTGCGCTGCTCTTTTAGTGTTAGATCCACACGCGCCGCATAATCGGAAAATTCACATCCGTAGTGCATCAATGAAATTAGTCAGGGTGAGGTGTAAACTAATCGTCCCCTGCAACATTGTGAGCCGTGAAGAGTATGAAAAACAGGGAACAGTCAACAGCGGCTCTGAAGTGACGCTTATACAATACGACCTTGTAAAGGATAATGTGATCAGACCTGCAAGAGTGTGTATGGTAGCCGCTAACGATAGTGCAATAATCATTAAAGGAGTTGTAGAAATCACCATAAAATGGGTGACCTCCTCCTCGATGCGGAAGCATATGTAACCTCTGAAGTAACCACACCTTTCCTACTCGGATACTACTTTTTAGATCGACATAATGCCGACATATTATTTAGTAAGAAATTATTTAAAATAGGACCACTATGGAAACGAGAAAAATTTAGTATAATTAAATTTAAGGAAGAAAATTGCGAAGGATTCATTAGAGCAGACAAAGATTTCTGCATAGATGTAAATAATGAATATTGTGTAAACCTGGATCCAGAAATGGGAAAAGCAGATCCAGATGAGTGGTTTTTAACAAGTTATGGTTTAGAAGGCGAATATAGTGTTGATGATTTAGGATGGCCAGCCTTAAGATTCTACAGTCCACACTTCGACACCCAGATCGCACAAGGGACAGTTTTAGGACGCTATAGGCTTCTACAGCCAACTATGTGGGACCGTCAGACCAATTCCGTCCGCCGTGGCCAACCCAGCATCCAACGCATTACGTCGGGGGATACTGAGGGTAACCAAGGTGAGGAGGTTGATATGCTAAAACTTGTCCGCATAACCCGATCTGATGACAGCGTTATCCACAACAATGAAGGAACACAAGTGAAAATTAATAAGAATTTAACGAAGGAACAGAAACAGGCAGTAGTAAGCGTACTAAAAAAATATATCCACATATTTACGGAAGAACCTGCCAAGGTAAAACCTACAAAACTAAAACCAGCACATGTCTACTTGAAAACAGATGAGCCGGTTCAACGTAGAAATTACCATAAGGGAATTTTTGAAAAAAGAGAAATTAGAAAGAAAATTAAAGAATTTGAAGAATGTGGTATTATTAAGAGAGCAAGCTCTAGATATGAGAGCCCAGTATTTGTTAAGAAGAAATCAAACGGAGTTTATAGATTATTAGTAGATTATAGAGGTGTAAATGAAATAGTAAAAAAAGATACGAGCAGAGTCCCTCGTCTCCCCGAAATTTGGGATGCGTTAAGTGATAAAAAATACTTTGTAACAATTGATCTCAATCAGGGATATTACCAAATTCCACTTGATGAAGAATCAAAAGCGATAACAGGAATAAATGTTGGAGAAGTAAGTTACGTATTTAACTCCATCCCTATGGGATTAAGTGTGAGCCCCAGCATTTTTCAAAAAACCAAGACCGATTTATTCAACCATATCCTAGAAGACAAAGTTCTAGTCTATCTAGATGATATTTGTGTTTTTGGCAAAACCTTTGAAGAAACACTAGAAAATTTAGAAGAAGTCCTAAAGGTACTAGTTGAGGCAGGTTTACTAATTAAAACCAGTAAAAGTAGCTTCTTCAATGAAAGTATCGAATACTTAGGACATAAAATTTCATATAATAAATTAGAACCATTAGATAAAAACATTAAATCAATTCGTGAAGCTCAACCACCTAAAACGTTACGTCAACTACGAAGATTTATTGGTTTAGCAAATTATTATCGGAAAATGATTAAAAATTTTTCGCAAATCACAGCACTATTAACAGACCTAACAAGAAAAGAAAATGTTAAAGCAAATAATAAAATAGCATGAAATGACGAAGCACAAAAAGCATTCGATAAAATAAAAGAATTAATCACTTCAGATCCAATTCTTACAATCTACGACCCTGATGCTGAAACTTAAAGGTGAAAATAACAAAATTGCTGATTATCTATCCCATCTAGAAGAAGAAGAAGAGGACAATTATGCAGAGTTTCGAAACGGTCAATTCATAATACCAGAAGGAACACCTGATCCTCCTAATATTATTAAACAAGAGAAAAAAATTGAAGCAATAACACGTAGTATGAAAAAGAAAGAAAAAGATTCAGACGTAGAAAGTGAGAATTTGGAAGACATTCGAAGTTCCATCCTATCCGATAATTTGGAAAGATCTGGAAACTCCGATACGTCTGCAAATTCTCAACTTTCCGAAATTTCAGAAAATTCCGAAATAGAAAACCCAAATAACATCACAGACCAGGAAATCCACAACTTATGGGATTTACAACGTGAAGACAAATATTGGGGAATTGTAATAAAAATTTTAGAAGGTGGCAACGAAAAAGAGTTAAGAAAAAGCTTAAAAATAAGAAGATCACGCAACCTGAATCCATTTTTTCTTGATGAAAATGGAATTTTATGGAAAAGCAATGATCACTCTGAATATCACTATGCCGTACCAGTAATTCCTGACTCCCTCGTACCTCAGATACTAAATATATGTCATGAGAGTCAAAGCGGGGGAGGACATTTTGGAATTTGTAAAACTCTTGCCAAAACGCATGCTCGATACTACTTTACGCAAATGCCTAAAATAGTCTCGAGGCATGTACGTTCGTGCCATCAGTGCCAAATTAATAAAGATATTAACGAAAAATATGGACACTTGAAACCAATTAATCCTGAAGAATGCATACCACTTGCACATATCCAAATTGATTTTATCGGAAAATTTAACACAAACAATGAAAAGAAATTTGTCATAGTGGGAATCGACAAGGCAACAAAATATTGTTGGACCAAATCAGTAACCCAACCAAACACACATTTAGTAATTAAATTCTTAAAAGAAATTGTACGTCATTACGGAAAACCAACGAAGATTACGTGTGATAACAGAACTCATTTTTCAAACGAATACGTGCAAAATTATTGTAAAAATAACGGTATTAAGATATTCTACTCTACATCATATTCACCGCAAACTCAAGGACAAGTAGAGAAAATGAACAGAACGATAAAAAAAATGTTAGCAAAATATGAAAGTACCGATAGCTAAGAATGGTCAGACCACGTGCATAACGTAGCCTTGACCTATAATATGACACCAATTGAAGGTTTAAATAATCACGATCCGTTTTATCTTATGCATGGTTATAAAGGAGAACCCCCCATAAATTTAAACATTCTGTCACCACTTATCAGTAAAACCAGAGAAGAACAGATACGTGAAGCAGACAAAATTCGAAAAACAATTCCGAATTTTGATAAAAAGAATGCAATTAAATATTCCGAACGCTATAATAAAGGAAGAAAAGAAATTTCTTATGAAACTAATGATTTAGTTCTCTTGAAAGCACCAACAAATTATGGAAAAGGCAAACCAAAATTTTTAGAACCATACAGAATAGTGAGGAAAATTTCAGATTTAAACTATGTAATTCGCATAACTTATGAGGATGGAAATAGCACTGACGATACAGTTCATATAAGAAGGCTTACACCTTATAATTCCCGCTCTAATGCTACTTTACCATCGAACATTGAAGATATTACATCCGATAATTCGGAAAATGAAGAGAATATTCCCGAGTCTAATCCAAAAAGAAAAAGAGGTAGACCAAAGAAGGAAAAGAGCTCTGAAGAAAAGGAATCAGAAGATGAAATTAAAATCATTGTCAAACGTCCGAGAGGAAGACCACGAAAAGGAATTTTAAAGAAATCTGGTAATAAAAATAAAAACAATAAAAAGGTAAAATTTAATGACGAAGCTTTATGAATGGAGAAAGAAATTTGAATTAAAAGACCCAGAAAAGAGAAGGATAACCTTACGAAAGATTCAATCGATTACCCAAAAACAACGTTTGGAAGAAATCAAATTGTTCAATAGGTGCGATGAGGGAGAAAGTATAATACAACCTTTGTCTCTAACTTTTCCCCAAGATATTAAAAAACCGAGTGAGTTAAGTTTGGAGGAATACGTAAAAAGATACTCAGAACCACCACTCGAACCACTGTATTATAACCCTTGTAATTTAATTCGTAACAACTATAGATAATATATATATATATATATATATATATTGTAAGGACCATTTACGTACATATTTTCTCCCCCTCAAAAATATAAATTTTTTTTTTAACTCACCAACTACCAATCATCCTGTGCATCCTGGGCAAAGGCCTCTCCAGCGTCAGGCTTGACCTCGCCTTGCTGCGCAGCTTCGGGATGATTGGCAGGCTCGAGCTCAGGAGAAACTGAACGACACCTAAACTGCTGATGTCGAGGAACCAAAAACATGCGCCGATTGGACACAATCATCTTACTTGGTCCAGCAGTCGGCTCGCTTCTTGGATTAGCTCCTCGCAAAACACGACGATCATGAGAAATGGTTAATTTCTCCGATGGCTCCAAAACACGAATAACCTCGATGAAATGAGGAGTGTCGTTGATTATGATTTTTTGCTGGTAAAAGCGAACAAGATAGTCAACCAAATATAGAAATTGGGACCTGTCCATAATCGTATTTGTATACGTGGTATTGGTAATTGCGAAACGAACTTTTGCGCCAAAATTTAAGGGCTGCATCGCCATTATAACAGCAGTCAGAAGATTCAAACTGACGGCATAACCAGTAATATCAGACGGACTCACATCGAGTGTTGAAAAGCAGACCACGGATCCTTCCCATCTCCATAGGCTTGCCTCTGGGAAGAGGAAGCTAAACTGTGAGGCGAGTTGTACCATGGATTGCAAACAACACTCGCATAAACTTTGGGGCATCACATGCCTCCACAAACCGAATGATGTGTTCAGAGAATTGCCAGGAAAGTTCTTCCAGTATGCGTCGACCCTGCTGCCAAAAAGGAATGGATAGCTTTGAAAATCTTCCAAAGTCCAATCACACCAGTGAACAAACATGGACAATGCGGCGACCAACAACGCAAATATGGAAGAGACACCTGCGTGAGCATGAAGCTTTCTGACGTCTCGAAAATTCCATTATCAGGTACCATAAATTTGGGTAAGGAGTGTAATTCAGCTGGAGACGGATACAAAGGAGTATCCTGGAGAACATCCTCGCTAGCACGATTTGTACCTAAGCTCATCATTTTATCAAATTCGTTATACAAGTCCTTATTAAGCTTCATAAAAAAAAAAAAAAAAAAAATTATAACTAATAGGAACATGAACTATAAAATTAAGAAGGACGAGGACGGAGAAAATCAAATCGAATCAACATATCGAACACACCGAGAAGACTGCGATACCTCCATATATATCCGAGTTGTAAAGCAAGATGAATTCTTGCTGAACAATCGAAATATACTGGAGTTTGCCATCTTCCAAGGCCTACTCTTGATGGTAATAGTGCGAATCGAATTCCAGAGTCCCACACTAACACAGATGGTGTAATTTCCGCACATATGTATATTTTTATGAGAAAGAAATAAAAATCGAGAAAAGTTATTTGAATGCAAAAATCATTTAACATATATTTAAACCAAATAGATTCAGTAGTGGCATCGCATATGGCAATCAGCTCACTCTCAGTGCTAGACAAGGCTACAGTCAGCTGCTTTTTTCTGGACCAGGACACCAGTGAGCCATAGACAAAGACACAATATCCAGAGATAGACCTTCTTGTGGTTACACAGTTACCCCAATCGGCATCTAAATATGTTTCTAAAATATTATTATTATTATTGTGTTCAATTTTAAATGTTAATTTCTTATCTTTTGTGGTTACTAAATATTTAAGAACCCTGAGTAAATACCTAAAATGTTCGTCAGTAGCATAACTGGAGAATTGGCTAAAGTACGATATTGCAAAGCAAATATCGGGCTGTGATCCTAGCATTAGGTACATTAGACATCCCACAAGCTGTTGGTAGTCATTGTTCAATACCCTATCACACGCATTGAGATCCCTGTCCAATTGGAGTTTAGAGTTAATGGGCATGTAGGTAGGTGCACAATTTTCAACACCAAAACGCTTTGCAACAGTCTCAATGATATTTCTCTGCTCAATCTCCAGAATGCTTTCGTCACGATTGTGATTAATATTTAGTCCTAGATATTTATTAATTTTTCCCAGGTCTTTACACTTAAATCTTTTATTTATTTGTGTTTAAAAAAATGAAATTAGTGTTTCATTATTAGAACTGATTATAACGTCATTAACGTATGTGAGTAAATATGCTATAGAATTATTATTTTTATTTGTGAATGTGTATAAGCAGTCATCAGCCCTACTCTGCACAAAGCCAAGAGAGACAAGGAATTCATTGAACAATTTGTTCCATACTTTGGGCGACTACTTCAGACCATAAATTGACCTATTCAATTTTAATACATTATTGTGTCTATTAATTTGTGTTTCTATACCTTCAGGTATTTCAAGATATACATCTTCCGACAGAATACCCACTACATATGTCTATTTGTTCAATATAAAATTTTAATTTATTACTAATCGCCAATAGTGTTCTGACAGTCGAAAGTTTTGCCACCGGCGCATAAACTTCATTAAAGTTGAATCCTTTCTTCTGCTAACACCCCTTGGAAACTAGTCTGGCCTTATACAGGACTTTATTATTAATATCATATTTTTTATTAAATATCCAGCGACAAGTGATGGTGGGGGCGCCCTTTGGATGTTTGGTCACCTGCCAAGTGTGATTGGAATCCGAAGCACTTATTTCATCCGAAATAGCTTCTTTCCACATCATACTGTCAGGTGCAGCTATCGCCTCCTCAAACATCAAAGGGATGCCATCCTCAGCAACATATATATAGTTTGCAATACCATCACGATCAGTCGCTTCCTGTGGTAAACAATCCAAATTCAGGTCACCGTCTACTTCTATATTATCTAAATTAGATTCTGTAACTTCTTTAAAAATATCATCATCTTTTGTGTATTTATTATTATTATTTCCTATTTTATTTTCAAAAAACTCAACATCTCGTGACAGACGCACTTCCCTTGCATTTGTGTCTAATAATTTATACCCACAAGGAGAGTACCCTACCATAATCAATTTCTCACTTTTATTTTTAAATTTATTAGAATCATGTTTGAATGACAACATATATGCGTCGCATCCAAAAGTTTTTAATTTTGTGTAATCGTATTTTTCATTAAACCACCTCTCAAAAGGTAAAAAGTCCTTATTTGTCGGACATCTATTCACTATGTAGGCAGAGCACAATATGGCTTCTGCCCAATAGATCTTGTCAAGACAACTCTCAAATAACATTGTTATTGCCCTTTCACAAAGTGTCCTATTCATCCTTTCAGCCTTCCCATTTTGTTGGGGACAGCCACCAACTGTAGGTTCAAAAATTATTCCCTTCTCAGCACAATATGACTGGAAGGCAATATTTGTGTATTCAGTCCCACAATCACAGCGAAATCTTTTTACATTATATCCAAATTTATTTGAGACCATCTCGTGATATTCCTTAAATTTTGCAAAAGCTTCCGTTTTACTCGTTAGAAGGTATACCCAAAAAAAATTGGAGTAATCATCGATAAATGTCATAAAATATTTAGCTCCTTTATATGAGGGAGGGTTTATTAGACCACAAAGGTCAGTATGCACCAACTCAAGAGGCTTTTTAGTTTTTCTATCATGTCTCAAGAAAGGTTTTTGTCTTTGTTTCCCCATAACACAGGGCTCACACAACAATCTGCGGTTGGAATCAACTTTTGGTATTAAACCTCTGTTTGACAACAACTTAACATCATTAATATTCAGATAAGCAAGACGTCTATGCCACACAGTCAGTGGACTTGAGTCATCCTCCAGCGTCAGATTGCACAATTGACTTGGTATTTTCAAAAAATCAACCGTGTACAAATCTGAGTCCACGCTAATACCAGTTGTTACAATTTTTCCACTGCAGCATTAGATGATCTCAACCAATTCCTCTCTAAAAAGAGTATCAAAACCAGACTTGCTCATCCTCTTTACTGAAAGTAGATTTTGTGGCAGCTCCTGAGCATACCTTACATTCTTTAATTCGATTACAGTTCCATTTAAAAGTTTCAATTTTACTGTACCAACAGATGTAACAAAAAGTGAGACTCCCTTTTTGCTACACAAATATTATGAGGTTTAATTAATTCAATGTATTCACTGAACAGGTTAATATCATTAATTATATGAATTGTGCATCCACTATTGACAACAAATGTGGTTCGAGGAACTAAATTTTCATCTTTATTATTATCAAAATCATTAATTTTATTATTACTATTATTAACTGTGAAACTAAAGCCCACTTCAGAGCATTCGTCATTGACATTATTATTTTCATTGCACATCTGTGCAGAACTCTTATTATTATTATTATTATTATTATTATTATTATTATTATTATTATTACCATGATCATTAGATCGATTAACATTATTAATATTGTGATATTTGTGATTATTATTCCTATTTTTGACAAAACAATTTCGAGCTATATGCCCAATTTTATTACAGTAATGACATTTGACATTTGACTGACCATTATCATTACTACAATTACGACCATTTCCATTAAAATTATTATTTTGTGAACCTAAATTGTGATTATTATTATTATTATTATTATTATTATTAAAATTTCGACCTTCACTATTAGAAGACAAATTATAAAAATTATTATTATTATTGTGAGATCTTCCTCGATTAAAACCACAATTATCGACCATGATTAAAACGATTATTAAAATTACTAGAATTACAACCAACATTGTTATAGTTGCCAAAGAAAAGATTCTCCTCACCAGCAACAGGTACTGATGAAGGTTTTAGAGACACAGAATTCAGAGAACTACCTCTAACTGTCGACTTGCTATCCAAAGATAGTTCATGCTGGAAGTTGTTCAGCTTCATGAACACACTGTCCCAGGTGATGACTTCTGCATCCTCCACAACAACTTTTATCGGACAAAATTTGGCGGGTAGTGATCTCAGCAACACCAGGATAAACTGCTTCGTGGTTGTCAGGTCTCCCAATTTGGTCAAGCGATGACATCGAGTGTGAAAATCAAGTAAATACTTCTGTAAATCAGCACCAAAAACATACCATTTAGCATACAAATTCCCTCGTAAGTCCATCAGTGTCTGGCCATTGCCATTGTCAATCAAATCTGTCAGCACTTGGAACATTTCTTTCCCCGTCGTGTACATCTGGATCATCTCCAAATATTCGTCAGTCACATTGTTTGCGATCAGGAACATCGCCTTGGCACTTTTCTTTGACCAAGTATCTCCCCTATTACAAGCAGTCAGCAAAGATTCAGTTATTAAATTACCCAATGAATCCTTTGCTAACAACAGCTCCATCCGGAACTTCCCCATTCTGCCATTTTGCCCCTTAAACAGCTCGATACAATTCAGCTTCTTGACATCCATTTCGATAACAGGTAATGACGATCAGTTGCACAGCAAACAGCGAATTTCAGCAACTATCAGATGCGCCGACCAACGATTCAACTCGATCAAAATCACAGGAATGACCATATTAAACAACCAAAAATAAATTAGCAAACATGGTAACTACTTGGAAGAAGCGATTGGGATTTGACAGCACAACATTGACAAATTATAACAATAGCGACCACGTTGACATCCAGGTAATTGGGCCCATAACCTGTGAAGAAATACGAACTATCAACGAATCGAATTGTATGAAAATATTGACGAAAGACTTTAATTTGTTGCAGACATTGAACGAAGACTAAACACACATATTACAAACACATAAATAAAATAGAAAATATTCACTTTCACGAACTTTTATTTCCACATAAAAATGGTGGAGATGTTAATTCATGAACGTTTGATGAGCGACAAGAGGCACACAAAAATAATATCACAGTTGGGTTTCAAACATAAAATCACAGATTACGAATAGTATCAAAAACAGTGTTACCACAACAAATGATATGTGAGAATAATACGCTAATGTATAATATAATTTGCTATTGAAGTGAGGTTGAAATCCAAGGAAAGAAACAAGTTAGTTAGAGATACTGTAATGTAATGATCTAAAGTACAATTTACAAGTTTGAGGAAGATGAACGGTCCCCCTCCATTACGAGTTCAAAGTTTGAGTATGAAATGAGTTTCAGCGTTCTCGGGTGAACGAATGAAAAAAGTTGTGTTTGTTCGCACAACATGAATATTGTTAGTTTGCGTAATCGAAAGTAGTTGCGCTATGTGTTAGTAAGCGAGTGTAGGTGGAGTGTAGAACAACAGCTATCTTTCTCACACTAATAATAATAATAATAATAATAACAATAATAATTATCACAATACTTACCAACAAAATCAAAATAAAAATTCTTCTAGTCATCAACATGATTCCCAAAATGAAAATATGATTATTAGATGTTTTCATTGTAATAGATCAGGGCACGTAAAATCAAATTGTCCTAAAAATAATCAACGAACTACAATACTAATAATAATGGAAATCACAGTAATAAAAATGAAAATAATAATAATAATAACAAAGATAATAACACTAATACTAATAATGATAATCAAAATACTAACAATAAAAGATTGAATGAACAACAGGAACCACCAATTAGGATAAGTTTCATGTTCAAAAGATTCAGAGACGATGATGAATGGTTAATTGACGAATTAACAAATGTTAACAATAAAATTAAGAAAACCAAAATTATAAAGATTTGACAAAAAATATGTTATTGGATGGAGGATCAGAAGTACATCTGACCTCAGATATTAGTAAATTAAAAAATATTAAAAAATTTGGACAACCAATAAAATTGATGTGAGCTCTAAAAGGGGCATTTTTATAAGCGACACATAAGGGAACGATGTCAATTTTGATTGAAAATAAATTTAAGGGACAGCAAATAACAGACTTATTGGACGTTCATTTTGTACCTGAATTAAATTACGATATTTTATCGGGAATAAGGGTTACCAAAACTGGAATATTAAATATAGATTAAAGAAAAAATATAGCGAATATTTATTTTATAGAATCAAACAAAATCTTAATGTCAGCTGTCAAAAATGATGGGGTTTTTGTGATAAATTATGAATTAGTTGAGAATGATAAAGATAGGATTTGTATGCCAGTCATTAAAGATGATGAATGGGATGATTATGAAGTAGAGCTAGAAATAGAAGAAAATGAAAGTTTAAATACACAAGATACTGACTGGAATGACTTTGAAATAGAGGAACAGAACACAGATTCACAAGATTCAGATTGGGAAGATTATGAGGTGTCATTAGACGTCATGAATAAAGATGATTAATCCCAGGGGGGTGATACCCTAAGAATTTATGAAATAGAAGATAATAATGAAAATTCTTCAAATATAACAAATAGGAATAATAATAATGAATATGAAATTAATAGTGCGAATAACAATATAAATAATAATAATGAAAACACAAATACAACACAAGAATATATAGGAATAAATGAAAATAATAATAATGATATAATTAATGAAAATGAAACAATTTTAGAAAATAATTTAGATGAAAATACTATTATAGAAAATAATGAAAATCAAATAATACCCTTCACAAATAACACTATTGAAAAACAAAATCTATTATGGCCTAGAAGAATGGGACACATTAGTGGAAAATATCTAAAATTATTACAAAAATTGTCAACGGGAATACCATATTCACTAAAATTTAAGGATAATGAGTTCATGAATTGTGAAATATGTCAAATTGCTAATAATAGTAGACTAGGGCATAACAACTTTAGAACTAAACCCGATAGAAAACAACAACTAATTTCATCAGACATTATGGAACCATTTTCCCAATCAATACAGAATCAAAAATATTTATTAACATTTATAGATCATTTTTCGAAATTTACTTTTGTAATACCAATAATATCAAGAAATGATGTATTCAAAAACTTTAAAATAATAGTAAATTCTTTAAAAAATAAATTCCAGGAATGTCCAATAGGAACACTAAGAACAGACAATGCAGAGGAATACATGGATATAAGAATTCTAAATTTTTGTCAGGAACAGGGAATTACTTTGGAAACCATAGTCCCTTATTCACCTGAACTTAATGGTATTACAGAGAGACAAAACCAAACAATAATGAGAAGAGTTAGGGCAATGATCTTTGACAACAATTTAGATCTCCAATTTTGGACATATGCAGCCACAACGGCGGCTTACTTGATAAATAGATCCCCGACAAAGTCTAATCCAGATTTTAAAATGCCCTTTGAAATGTTTTTCAATCGCAAACCCAATTTAAATTATATTAAGATTTTTGGTTCACTGGCTTTCAAACACATACCTGTGGAAATTAGACAACGCAATGCAACTACACAAATTAAAAAGAAACAAAAAAAAAATAGATCCTAAAATTTCTAACAGATCAGAAAAGAATATCTTAATGGGTTACACAACCACTGGTTATTGTTTAAGAGATCCCTTTTCTACAAAATATAATATAGCTTGCGATGTAAAATTCGATGAAAATAAAAATATATCACATTTAAAAAATTTTGATAATTTAATTATAAAACCATCTGAATACATTAAAGATTTAAATATTATTCCACCCACAGTTTGCAATATAGAAAATATTATGATAACAGATATATAGAGGACTGTATCCCTAAAAATATTCAAGATGTGCTTTAATAGATCTAAAGTCGATCCTCTCCTATATATTTGTCAAGATAATAATAATAAAACATTTCTATTAACAAATGTAGACAATATACATCTCATAACAAAAGATAATAATATAATTGATGAAATTAACAAAAAATTTGAACAATATTTCACAATGAAAATTATTAATGAATCGAACTTCTTTGTAGGTTTCAATGTTAAAAGAGACAAAAATAATAAAACAATTAAATTATCCCAAAACATGTATATAAATAAAATATTAAATAAATTTGGTCTTAGTGAAGCCAAATACTCCATTACACCCATGGAAACAAACTTAAAAATAAATTTTAATAATAATAACAAAAATTTAACTAATATCATGGAATACAGAGCATGTAATTTTAAAATTAATTAAAGTTTAAAAATTTAAATTTGTTTTTTAATATATATATATTATGAGAAATATAAATTTAGTTTAATTAAATATTAATTAAATTTTTTTAGTTTTTAATATTTAATATTTCAGCCTTGTTATATCTTTCTAGATTAACACAACCAGATATAGCATTTGCAGTAAACTACCTATCAAAATTCAAACAACACCCTACCATACAAACAAAAAATTATGTAAAAAGAATCTTTAAATATATCAATAATACTCAACATTATTACTTAACATATAAATCTTTAGGAAAACATATAGAGGCATTTGTAGATGCATCTTATGCACCTGATGTCAATCATGAAATAATAGATCCGAATAATCATTCTAATGGAAAATCTGTATCTGGATATCATGCTTTCTGTAATGGCGATCTCATTAATTGGTCAGTTCATAGACAATCTATTATGGCAAGCTCTTTAACAGCTGCCAAAATTATAGCTATTTATGATTCTTTAGATGATATAAAAATAATTTGGCTATTAACGAAAGAAATATACCAACAAATAATACTCATTCAAATAAATGAAGATAACATATCCACACAAAGAATTTGTTCAGGCAGCACTCAGAAACACGCTAGAGCACTTATGATTAAATGTTATAAACTCCTAGAAGAATATGACAATAAAATTATAGAATTTAAAACTGTTAACTCACAAAATCAATTGGCAGATTTATTAACAAAAGCTCTTGAAAAATCAAAGTTTCAAAATTTAGTTGAACAAATTCTTGAAACTTTCAACATATTTGCTATTTCTTAATGATCCTATCATAACAAATATAATATATATAAAAATAAAATAACTCACAATTCATAATTACATATAATCTAATAAATATACGAAAGTCATATCTATACCATCAGATAACTGAAATTCTTGAACCTTTAAATAATATAATAAGTAACTTAAAAGACTGAATTGTACTTACCTTTCTTTTTATATATGACTTTTCATAAATAATACTAGTCATTTTTTTTATATACATAAATTATAAAACTTTCAATTTATGTTACCTTTTTTTTATTATTATTAAAACAGATGTTCCTTTTTCATAATTACTATTTTTTGACTTTTTGAAATATATATTGTACTCGATCTATAAGAGTTCTGGTGTGTGTTGAACGGAGTCCATGTAACTCTCACATATCTCATACACTACCTGGCAACACTGAACTCTTAATATGTAATATTTGTATTCTTATTCCTACATACACTGTTACATTGTAGTAGGGAACTTGTCGTTTCTCTACTCACAATTTAAACTGTATTTTGTCCGTTCGTTAATCATCCATTAAATGTTGTTGAATTAAATCCGTTTCTGTTTTTACTTGAAAATACGATTCTGGGTTAAATATTATCCTCACAAGTTGAATGCGATTGCTAAAAGGCAAAACCAAACAATTTTGTCCAGAGTTAGGGCGATGCTATTTCATGCAAATCTCAATTTCAGTTTTTAGTCTCTGGCAGTTATGGCGGCAGTATATACAATAAATAGAAGCCCAACTGAAAATAAAAAACCATTTTGAATTGTTTTACTGTACAAAACCGAACATTTCAAATATGAGAGTCTTTGAGGCTCTTGCTTATATGGAAATTCCCTTACAAGTCCATTAACAACAGGCCACTGGGAATAAAAGAAAAATTGCCAATATGGAACATCCTAAACTCACATAATGTTCTGAAAAACGCATATTTGTAGGTTACACCAATAGTGGATATCGTATTAGGGATCCATTACTGAAGAAATTGCACGTCATTTGTTATGTCAGGTTTGATAAAACGAAAAATATTATAGAAATTAAAAACACAAATATTAATAATTTAGATAATCAAGCAGTGGAATATGAAAATGACACTGAGGAAATGCAGTATTATTAAACTCAATAAACTCACTAAGCAATTTGCATATAGAGGACTGCATTCCGTAAACTTGGGAGGATGTTTGATCCAACCCTTTTCATGAACAATAGCTTCAGGCCATTACAGACGAGTTGAATTCATTGTCTGAAATGGGCCTTTGGGAAGTCATCCCAAAGGAAAAGAATGTGATATTTGTCTGATACAAAATGGTGTTTCACCACCAAACCCAACAACCTAGGTGTTTACTCGTTGCAAGAGGTTTCAAAGACCTAACTAACTATTCAATTACTGAAACATATGCCCCAGTGATCCAGTACTGGTTAATTCAGTGGATTTTGTTAATAGTCAATAAGTATGGTTTGAATTTATTACAATTTGATATAAAGACAGCCTTCCTAAATTCACAAATCACATACACTATATTTTTATCTTCTCCTAATGGCTGCCAATTAGGCAAAAATAAATACCTTAAATTTATGAAGTCCATATATAGTCTCAAAACTTCATCAAAAAGTTGGTATGATCTATTGAACTCAAGGGTAGTTCAAGCTGGTTTTAACCAGTTAAAAATTGATCGTTGTTTGTACATCAAACAAGGTAGCAATGGCAAAATGGTCTTTTTCATAGTATATGTAGATGATATGCTACTTGCAAGCAATAATGACAAATGGACAAATGACCTAATAAACACTTTTAATAAATACTTCACGGTTAAGGTAGAAAATAACCCCACCTTTTTTGTCGGATTTGAAATCAACTGTGATATCACACAAAAAATGGTCACTTTAACATAATATATGTCGGTGTGTGTTTAAATGTACACACAACACCACACAATACTAGGAAGGCGGAGCATGTTCTTTGTTTGTAGATGTGTGAGTGAGGCTAGCTCAGTATTCAAGTTTAGCTATGTAGAAAAAATATATAGCTGTGAGTACAAAAAGTAGTTTGTGGACTAAAAGTCCACTGGCCTGCTAGATGATTGACAAGTGGGTAATACACTCATTTGTCAACGATCACCCATCGCCACAGTAGGTATATAGATAAGATTCTCCAAAAATTTAAAATGACCGAAAGCAAACCAGTATCTACATCCATGGAGACTGGGTTAAAAATAAACAAACTTACCATTGGCATTGATGACACCAAATTCAGGGCTATGATTGTGAATTTTCTGTTTGTGGCAAGACTAACCTGCCCAAACATTGCATTTGCTGGCAATTACTTCTCGTGTTTTCAGACTGCTTCCCACAATGCATTTAAGAAGTACGTTCGTCATATCATCCAATATTTAAAAATAACTCGTGATTTTTCGTTGGTTTTCTATTCTGACCAATCACAAATTAAAGATTTTTTGGATGTGTCATATGCACCTGACACAGACGACTTACCCATAAATATTAACAATCTGGAAAAAGGGTGCTCCACATCAGGGTACAAAATTTTTGTAAACGGAGACTTACTAAATTGAGCAATTCACCAGCAACATATGGTTGTAACTTTGTCAACTGCAGCTGAATTAATTGTTCTTAATGATGCACTAGATGATATCGCCATGATCTAGAGATTAGTGGAAAGCATTTTCTTTGTAACCAACTCAGTGCAAGTGTTGAAGACAACATTTCAGCACCTTGCATTCATTTGAGGAGGCCAGAAGCATCGTGATAAAGTGTTATGCCCTGCTGGAGACATTCCAGCAAAAAATAATTTTATCTCGCAAGAGTGGAATATCACTTCTTATTCACAAATGTCACTTTAACCCCCCTCCACTTGAACTTCACTTAAAAATTACTTTTGGGACAATTTTGTATTTAAGATGGTGGTAACTATTTATTTTAACATTGGAACTTTCATAAGATATACAATAGCTCTGTTTGATAGGACTACACCAACTTACACCAACCTATACCTGAAGAGCGATTTCACAAATGTAGGAATTTTATATGACTTTGCACCAAGTTTTACTTGAATATTTGTGGAATATCCCTACTGGTGTAGGTTGGTGTAAGTTAGTGTAATCCTATCAAACAAAGCTTAGTCCCCACATTTTTAAGTACGAAATTGTGCAAAACACTGTTTTAAAGTGAAGTTTAAGTGCAGGGAGTTTAACATTTTCAAGTAAAGATGAACTAGTGTAAGCTGGTATTGTAGTCTAAAGACGAGCTCAATTTGTCTCATTGTAACTCTTCACTCAGTCGATGCTCCCAACATCAAACTGACCCTCTAGTCATAGGACGAGCCCAGCTCGTTTTCATATTCAAAAATTAATACCAAGATGAGAATGAGTCCCACTCGTTTTTAGACTGCACAGATGTGTAGAGGGTAGTTCTGGCTTCATTTCCCCCTTTTTTTTTGTCTTTCTACGTCAATTCTGACACGTTTTACAGAGATTTTTCAATGTGAACTATCTGTTTTTTTTTCTGTGATTTCTGTTAGTTATCATTCTTATGAAATTACGAATTTGGTTCCAAAAATACGTACCTATTGTGACTGAAAATTACAATGTAATTTGGAGCTTTAAAACTTAAAAATGGGTGATGATTTTTTTCATTTATGATGAGAAAACTCGTTCAAAGGTAAAGTACTCCTATTCTGAGTATCTAATACCTCTTTGTTTGGAGAGTTGTTTCAAGACATTTCATACAAAAGCCAAATTTTGACGATAATTTTTTGTTTCCATTATTACTATTATTATTTATTTACGGTTTTTTTTCATTTTTTTTCAATTTTGTACTACAATATAATACCGGCAAATAATATTTTTATTATTTAATTTTACGTTCTCCTGATTGGACATTTAGATACAACATATTAAAATTTCAGATTTTTAGGATTTAAGGTGGAGAAATTTTGATTTTTCTAAAATAGGTCCAAAAAGCCCCAGACTAGAGGAAGTGACCAAACAAACCAAGCTCCACTCGTCTTTAGACTACTGTGAAAGTTTCAGATTTGAATTTAGAGACTAGAAATGTCTGTCACCTAAAACGAGCCTAGCTTGTCTTTAGACTTGAAAGTGTTAAACTTCACTTAAAAAAGACTTTTGGCACAATTTTGTATTTAAAAAAGTGGTAACATTTTATTTTTACATTGGAACTCTTATGAGAGATGCAATGTTCCCACATTTTCATATACGAAATTGTGCAGAGAACTTTTTTAAAGTGAAATTTGTGTGATGGCAGGTTAAAGTGACATTTGTAAATATGGGCCTTGGTTTCGACACTGCGGGGCAAATATGACAAACCTTGTATTAAGGTCCATCTTCACACGTGTTTCCTCACATTTTTATCTTTCTTCAAAAAAGTAAACAACTTCCAGCTAATTTTATGATACATTTTTTCCCAAAAGCCGGCTTATCACGTAGCAACACTGTTTCATTACAAAAAGTCAGTTTTCATTGGTGTTTCTTCTTTGGTCGCCATTTTAGATTGTGTATTTTTAGTATTGTGTTAGTGTATTATTGAAGACGCCATTTTTAATTTAATATGGCGTCTACTGATTATATGATAGATGTCAGTTTGCAGCAGAGTATTCAGGAGATCGAGATAGAAGCAGTTCCGGTCGAAATTCCTTGTGAAACTGTCGAAACAACTGTTAATTACGACAGCCAGCCAATGCACATCGCGATTCCACCAACAATGCATGGAAACCAAGAAATTATTTTACAACCGAAATCAGATATAAATGATATAATACAAGTAGACAATTTAAGTTCGTACGATGGTATTGCGGTAAACACTGAAATATTTGGAGATAGCGGACCCGGACCCTCCAAGATCCAACGAAAGATGAAAAAAGACAACAGATTTTCAGATAATGACCATTTTATGGCGCAAGAAGTAAGTTTCGTTGACTCCAAACCTAAGAAATGGGAACAAAAACAAGTTCAAATTCGAACACTTGAAGGCGAATTCTCTGTTACTATGTGGGCATCGGGAACTGACGACGGTGAGTATTTGTTTAATGAAAGTCTTGTAATAGTTCTTGCCTCACCTACTTGTAACAATTTGTATGTTGGTCAAATTAATAAATTACCATTCGACTGTGGTTTACCTATGAGAATCTTATTTGTTTTTTGTGAATTGTTTATCATTGCAATAATGCAGTTATTTTAAGTTTTGATCGCAATTTTCAGATGAGTGTAGTAATCCTGAACAGGAACAAGAATATGAGGAATATAAAGAAGAATATGTAGATGATAGTAAATTCGCTGTAGAAAGCATACCTGGATTAGATCTCAGTGATCCGAAACAGCTCGCCGAATTTGCTCGGTCCGTTTTTATTTTATTGTATCTACATCGTTGAATTCGGATTGCTTTTCCGATTTAATTGACATTTAGTTGTGTTTTATCAGGCCCCGAATGAGAATGAAGAAAGAAACAATGACGGAAGGATTAGATAGAACCATTGCATGCCCTCAGAAAGGTTGTACCAAAATGTTCCGTGATAATTCTGCCATGAGGAAGCACCTTCATACTCACGGACCAAGAGTTCATGTTTGCGCCGAATGTGGCAAAGCTTTTGTTGAAAGTTCTAAATTAAAACGACATCAGTTAGTCCATACAGGAGAAAAGCCATTCCAGGTAAGTAAATTGATCATTTTATATTTTCAGTAGTGGTGTAAGTACAACAATTGACATCGAATTTTTTCTCAGTGTACCTTTGAAGGTTGTGGAAAAAGATTCTCTTTGGATTTTAACCTACGAACTCATGTTCGAATTCATACCGGGGATCGACCTTACGTATGTCCGTTTGATGGCTGTAATAAAAAATTTGCCCAATCTACAAATTTAAAATCACACATTTTAACTCATGCGAAATCAAAGTAAGTTATATCCCGCGGTTTTTTAAAATTATGTCCGTTTAATATTTATCGTTGCCAAATTTTTAGGCCAAGACAGTTGAATCGTTCCAATGCTGCTATGCAGTCCGGTGAGTCGCCTCCACAGTTCGTTCAAGTGGATGTGCCTGAAGTAGAGCCTCAACATTTTATCGTTTACGCTGAATAAATTTATGTACTCTTTTTGGCGTAAATTATGATAGTTTTTATCGTTATCGTAGTAAAATTTGTTCAGAGGAATCGAAAAAATGAGATTTATTGCTCATTTTGATTTTGTTTTCTCCTCGCAACTTGTGGATTAATTTTTCCTTCTTTTCGACTGATTTTATGTGTTATCAAAGTTAGCGGATAACTTGTGTTTTTTATGATACATGATAACCACCCATTTTATTTATGCAGCTGTAAATGTTACTCCTTGCGTAAATATTTGATCGTCCGAATGATATCGGGTTACATTAAAAATAGGGTATTTTAATGTTGTGTATTGATTGTGTAGATTTCTAAACGTATGAACAATTCTACCTCCAGTTTTATTGCATTATTTCTGCAAGTGGATTCTACTTTTCTTTGCCTCTCTGAATTCAGCCTGTTTGTGATTGTTAAAATAAATGTGCGCAAGAATTATGTTTTTGGAGCAGTTACCTGGATCATCCATCATTGAATTTCTCTAATGATTGTGTCAGCATTCAAAAATTCAGTTGTATTTGAGTAATTAATCCGAAATTCTTAATCGCTGACCGTATATTACCTTCTGCAACCTTATTTGACCAGTCCTGTATATTTTTGAATTCACTGACGCGGGTTACGCTTATTTTCGCAAAAAAAGTGTCAGAAAAGAAATGACGGAAAATTTTTGGTATTGGGGTCAAATGAATCCTGGAAAGTACAAATCGGTTAATTTTTTCGATTTTTATTCTATTTTAAAATCTTATTTCCTTCAACTACCTTCTCAAGGCATGTTAGTCGATTGCCTGTGATGTTACACGTAAATGTGTACAATATTATAAAAACTTATTACTTTTTTTATGTTTCTTATTTTTTTGTAGTGTATAAATAAGATGATTCTTCTTATTTTGTGTATTTTTCAATTTCGTCATAAAAATCAAACCATACATTCAGGTGAAAATGTTTGTCTGTGTAAAAATCGTATTTAGTAAGTATTTTCATGTTCAATTTTTCGTCTATTTTTAAAACTTATTTGGTGCCATGCATTTATTAAATACTTTGAACACCGTCGCGAAAGAACGGGAGTATTTCATATCACATTGGACGAACAGGGTTTCCTCATTAGTTATTTATTATTACTTCTTTGACTTTCACTAATTCATAGAAGTATGTTTTTGTACAGTTGTAATCTTATTTATTGGAAGTTACGCCTAAATTTCCTTCTTTACGCTAGTTTTTTCTTTAAAATAATAGCCTATTTTATTATTTGTACATAACAACTTGTTTATTTATAGAAAACGTCTTTTATACTTTTATTTATTTTTTCTTTTTTTGTTGTCATTTTTGAAATTCAAATTTACCTCTTGAATAAATTCGGTTTTGCAATGAAAATAATAAATTTTTTTTTTGTCCAGGCATACGGAAAATAAAAATTATGGTTACCCCACCCATTTCATACTTTTCTCCAGCCACTAAAACATTTTCCGCTTGATCTGAATCATATTCGATATTAGCGGTTAAATTTATTATGATTAAGTTATTTGCTGTTGATAGGTGCGATGTTCGTACAGCTTGCTCAATTTTGAATATGAACTAAAGAATTTTTTTTGTTTAGTTTTTTCATAATCATGTTAAGTTATCCTAAGTACCACGAAGAATTTAAATTATATTTCATTTCAAGACTGAATTATTGTTTTTGTATTGCGTTTTAGTATTTATTAGTACTGCTGTCAAACAATCGAAATCGGAATAAAAAAGAAAATATATAGAGAGTTTAAATTTCAATTTTGATCAACGAAATTAATTTTTAATTGCTGAAATAAGTAAGAGTTGGTTCGTTGGGGATCTCTCCAATAGAAGTGATGCTAAAAGAAGATAACTAAATTTTCTTCTTTAAATAAAGAGTAGCTTGAGTACCCACATACTCGGGGTTATGAAACTAGAAGTGGTTAGTGATATTGTTATTGCTCGCTGTGTAACCAATCTCCGTAGGGTATTCTCCACCTTTCCATTTATTTTCTCAATTTCTCTACCATCTTTTATTTCATGTTCTTAGTTTGAGCTCAATCGAAGAATAACAAAATTTTCATTACTTTTGTATTAAGGTTATCTTTTTATTTAACATTTTCTTCTACTTTTTGACTCATATTTACTTTTTCGTAATTGTCCCTTTCTCATAATCAGCTCTACTGATTGTGGTTTAAGAAAACGTTTCCATTTTTTCAAACTAGAATTCTTCGGACATTTTGTGTGAAAATTTTTTGTATTTTACAGCTAGAGTTAAGATTCATATTTTCTCGGAAATTCATCAATTTTCAATTTTCAATTCTCTTTAAAATACTATTCATTTAAATTCCATTCAATCGAATCCATGGGGGAAAATTAATATCCTTGTGAGGATATAGTCACGAAGCGAATAGCAATCAATCTCGGTGAAAGCGAAAATTTCACTATACCAATCGAATCAGTTGTAATGGGAGATCCTGAAGGTCAGGTGATTGATACTCCCACTTTTTGATTTGTAAATTCCTGTTAGGTTGACATAATGAAAAATCTTTTTTTCTTATTATTTGTGAATTCAAAATGTAATTATCGTGATGTGAATGTAGGAAACAGTTGAAGTTCCCAAGAGACAAAAAAGATTAAAATATAAAACTATAAAAGTGACTGTGCTATCTCGGCCTGTGCGCATTGTTCACCCAGATAACATAGGATAACATTAGAAACTAATTACAATTGATTCTTCGGAGTCTATCCATTTTTGCCCCGTCATTTCACACCGTTTTTCACTTTCCTATGCCTAATTTTCACACCCCCCAATTTTGAAAAATATTAGACATTCCGGCATTTTGTTTAAAAGCCCTTTCCAATGATACTTTTTTAACAAAAATCTGTGAAATAAGTGCTGTAACGTTGTAGCATAATGAAGGTATATATTCGTGATACTTGATAATGGCTCTACTATTTGAAAACAATTATAATGGACGTTTTTATCGTTCCAGTAAATGTGAACATGGTTCCCACAAAAGTGTTGAAGAATCTAAGAACTTCTCAGAATTCAATGTATACCTAAACCATCTCATTGGAAATCGAACCGCAAGCGCAAATTGAAAAAATTCAAAATGACGTCTCAAAAGCACAGTGAAAATGAGCCAAAGGAAAAAGTGAAAACCTGCCATGTCCCGACCCAGTAAAGAAGGATGAAGTCCATTATAAAGCCAGGGCTGTCATTGAAAATATTTTGCCGGACGAACTTAACTTCGAAATCTTCTAAATTAATAGCGATTGAGCCAGTAAATCATCCATTTGCAGATTGGTCGCTCTATGTATCGTAAAAAACTAAGTGCTAGCATTGTACTCACCGCAAGGAGCAGAAGACTGCTGAATTCAAAAATCTTAAATAGTCTCCTCGAAATACAAGAGTCACAGAGTTATGTGATGTGAGTAGTTCGTGCTAGTGTGGTACAATTTTTTCATGTTCAGTACAGTACTGTGCATGGATGTGGTCACGAGCGAGCTTTTCTCTTGAACTGATGCAGCCTCATGAAGATGTGCTTACAAAGTTAAGTGGTTGGTGAAGAAACTAATATTCGTAGAAAAGCCATGATTAAAACAGAGCTTACCGTTATTCAATAAATGTACCAGCATAATTTTATCGTGTTCGGTTTTTGTTTTCTTCATTTGTCAATATTATTATGAATGAGGGTGCAATGTCCATTTATGTGGCGAGAGAATAATTAGATATATGTTTTGATTGTTCATTTTAAGTTTAAATTAAAAATTTTTGCTGTATTTTTTCTAATACGTACAGTTACTTTTTTGTTTACAATCAACTTTATTATTATTATTATTATTATTATTATTATTTGTGATAGCCCTGCGGAAGCAAAGTAAGTACCTATGCGTAATATGACTTGTATGATGAGTGAATGGACTGATAGACTATTGTCCTTCGGGAATTCAGACGCCGATTTGCATGCTGTTTTAAGTAGGAGAATTACCACGCAAAATTTTGATGAAGTTTCGTTTAAAAACTTAAACTTAATCATAATTGTTTTTGTATTGCGTTTTGGTATTTATTAGTGCTTCTGTCAAACAATCGAAATTTTGAATAAAAAAGAAAATATTTTCGATAAGTTGAAATTTTAATTTTAATATACGATATATTGATTTTTAATTATTGAAGTAGGTAAATAGGTAAAAAGAGTGACTTCGTTCGGGGACTTTTCGATGTAAGTGATGCTGAAAATTGAAAAGTGGAAGAATTAGGTCTGTTGATAATAGTATCGTAGGTTTATTCGAGAACCGAGTCATGAAAAGAGAGCGATGGCGTTAGAGCTCGGAAATTCTAATTTTGTCTTATGAAATTTTTTTTATTTTGGAATGAATTCGTGAGACCCGATCAGTCTCAGGATAAAATTTTGGCAGGTTTTTTACTGTAGGTCTACGATAATATGTATAAGAAAACAGAATGGAAAAATTTCAGTGTTTCATCGTATAGAAGTAGATATTACATTGCTCATTCCAAACTCAAATGTTAATTTTTGTATCATTATGTTATTGACTTATAAATAATCATTATCATAAATTCAAACAGAGAAGAGCTGAATTTTTGAAGTATATTTGCCCAATTCATTTTTATTTTTTTTTAGTAGAATATATTATTATTCAACGACATTGGATTCTAAGTGCGATGGTGGTGTAATGGTCAGCATAGTTGCCTTCCAAGCAGTTGATCCGGGTTCGATTCCCGGCCATCGCATACAATTTTTTCTTCAATCTCTTTAAAATATATAATATGATATTCATTACTTTTTTTTGCCACTTTTCTCAGTTTTCCCAGTTTTCCCATTTATGAATTAATTATTTAATAAAATTCTCTCCTTAAAAAATTGATTCAGTTTTTAATTACTTCAATCAATTTTTGAATATTTGTGAGAAACTTGAAAAAAAAAAATCGAATGAGTGAAGTATTTAAAAATTTAGATGTTCCCACCAGATATTAGAATATTTTTACTACGTATCGTTTTTGAAAAAGAAATACCTATTACAGAAATATCTATCCTTGA
Organism: Ericerus pela; assembly: GCA_011428145.1. Lineage (NCBI taxonomy): Eukaryota > Metazoa > Arthropoda > Insecta > Hemiptera > Coccidae > Ericerus > Ericerus pela. Next base: position 2,435,902 of record WOFM01000041.1, on the reverse strand, counting down.
GTAAAATAATTCGTATAATTCATCTCCATGTTTTGCCCACTATAGGTAGGTATGGTATATCAACATTTATATACTGTATTATTTAGTATATTTGTATTTTTCATTTTACTAGAGAATCTTTTGGTTTGTTTTTAAGCTCGTAATATATATTAAATCTATCGGAACTTTCGAAGAATTCTTCCTTTTCAAATTGCAATGATCCGGGTCAATTAATGAATATTACTGGATAATAAGTATTTAAAAAGTTTGAAGGAAACTACTATTCGATATTAACGATTTTATTCATAGATATAGTGGGGTGGATTCATAAAATTTGGAAGTAGAACTCTCTTATCCAAAAAGGGGGAATAATGTTGAGAAAGTATTTATGATTTTTGTTCATTGCATTAACTTAATTGTACTTGTCTCATATTTTGAAAATATTCTGCCTTAAAAATGAATGTAGATTAGATCCGCTCTTGTAACTAACTGTAGTATTATGGATCATCGTTCTATTTAAAAGAAAATAAAATTATTTTGCTTTATAGATAAATAAAATCAATGTATTTTATTTGAAATGTTAGTAAAAACTTCATTGGAGGCGCCGGGTATCGATCCCGGTACCTCTCGCATGCTAAGCGAGCGCTCTACCATCTGAGCTACGCCCCCATAAGATATCTTCAGGGCTTACTTACTAACAAACTACGCAGTTTGTATACCGCGATTCTACTAATATTGTATCGAAAGAGAACTTAGAAAAATGAAATTATTCTTATTGGAGGATTCAATAAAACAGTAATTAATCACGAGAAGAATATATTTTGTATTCACCATACGAGATACAGAACAGAAGTGAACTCATCTTAAAGTGAGTTCCTGACATACAGAGTTTACATGATTACGTGAGGTCACACAGAAATATTATAGTACGTATTATTAACTGTAGAGTGTATCAAGGTGGAGACGAGATAGGACCATCATATATAGTTGGAATTCTAACACTCCCTCCTGGTACTCATCGTAGTCGACATCTTCTTGATTATTCTGCCATCATTGAATTTCGTAGGCTAGCGAATTAACTTTGTATTCACATAGAGAAAGTTGTCACTAAGAGAAAATTATTGAAGGTAATTACGTACCTAACACACAGTTGAATATTTCTTGAATTATTTGATTGAAGAATCGTCACTAAGAAATAATTAGTCGTTGTAATAATAATAAACGACATTAATTTCATTCACAACCAACATATATATGTACATATCACGACATTATTAGGTATTATTGAAAACATCAATTTTACAGCAGTTAAATTTTAATGTTGACTAACAGGAACTTTTTCAGCGAAGTGGAGCTAACCGTATTTCTTGAGCTTTTATTCACCACGTCTTAACGGCATACGATTATTAGACATTCGGAATGCTATTAAATAACAACACATCGAATAATTCAATTAGTAATATTCATAATTACGTTACGGAAGCTTTCGAATAATGGTCGAGAAGGGCTTTCATAAATATATCAGCCAATTGTTCTTTGTAGGAATCCATTTTATATCGACTAATTTTTGCTAATATACTTATAGACATACTTATATTTTAATTTCACTAAGTGTCTAATGCTTTGGACTGACCAGATTTTACAGCTTCAACAGTAGCTGGTTATCTTCGAAAATTATAGGGACTAACCTATTGTTTAATATTTTGAACACAAATTTGACAAATATACGAAATAGTAAGCGTTTTAGGGGAATGAAAGCGCTTTTTATGTCTGAAAGTAACTACGTATAGAAAATGTATACGAATTGCTCTCCATATGAAATAATTCATACTCAAAGGTTTGATTCATGCAGCTCATTTTGTTCATTTTGAACTAGTTCACTGAACTAGTTCATTCAAAAGACCGAGACCTGTTGAACTAAATCCCCCAAATGAACTAAAACGCACAACTCTATTGACAAATATATTACGTCTTTACTAGCTTGATTTAACGCAATATATTCGGCTTCCATAGATGAGGTAGCAACACATTTTTGTCGTTTGGTACCCCAAGATATTGAATCACCAAATATTTGAATTAAATAGCCTGATGTGGACAAACCATCTGGATCAGTCATGCCTAAAGAAGCATCACTGTAACTAATGAAATTATGACCATTACCTTCGAATTATATTCCAAGGTCTTTAGTTCTTTTTAAGTATTTCAACACATGTTCAACTTTTAATCCAATCGTAAATGTCATAATTACTACATTTACGAGTTAATGTATTCACACAGAAAGAAATATCAGGTCGAGTACACATAGTTAAATAGAGAAGAGCACCAACTACTTCTCGATACGGAATATGATGTTTTAAGTTCAACGTTGTTTCAATTTTAGGTTCATACTTAGCTTTTTGATCAGCTTGATTAGTGACCATAGGAGTATCACACTCCTTACAGTCTTTCATGCCATACTTAGACAATATAGACTCGATGAAACGCTTTTGTGACAAACACATTTTTCTTTGATTTTTATTACGATTAATTTCAATTCCTAAGTACTTTTTAGGTTCACCCATAATTTTAAGCTTAAATTCTTTATTTAAACGACGTTGAGTTTCTAAAATTTTATCTTTATTATTTCCGGTAATAAGAATATCATCGACATACGCAACAATTATTACAAAGGTAGAATTTCTTTCCCAATAATAAATGTTAGCTTGACCTTCATGGACAATAAATCTCATGTTGGACATAGCCTTTTTGAAACAAACATGCCAGCGTTTGGGACTAACCCGAAGACCATACAAAGATTTCTTTAATTTACATACATGTGTGCGTTTGAACTCATCGGATTTATTAACACCATCAGGAATTTCCATGTAAATATCTTTCTCAAGTTCACCATTAAGGAATGCTACATCTACATCAGTTTGTATAACATCCCACTTTAATTTATTTGCGATTGCTAATATAGCTCTGACTTCAGCAATACCTAAAGTTGGAGCATATATTTCAGAATAATCATATACATTTTTATCTTTATAGCCACGACTTACTAAGCGCGCTTTAAAAAGAATATTACCATTTCCTTCAACTTTTCTTACAAATATCCACCTAGAATCAATTGTTTTAGTATACTTAGGTCTTTTAACATAGTCCCAAGTATCACTATCTTTTAAGGATTTTAATTCTTTATCTATTGCTTTTAACCACTCAGATTTATTTTTACATTTGAACACATCATCTAAATTTTCAGGTACTTCATTTAATTTGCACATCATAGAAAAATACTTCTTTTCAATTACTTCAGGTTTATCTTTAGGATTAATTATTTCTAACTCATTTTCAATTTTAGACTTACTGAAAGTTGTATCACTGAATTTGACTTTCTTACTTTTGGACACATAGACAATTTCTTCATCTAAATTACGTTTATTAGAGTTATTTTTATTTTGGATTAAATTCTCCGAAATATCTCCTGCAAAGTCAACTTCAGGGACTTGTTCATTTTCATCCCAAGTATTAGTATCAATAGTAGGGAAACCATTTTTTGAAAAATAATCTAACGGAAATTTATCTTTGAACATTACAGATTCTGAAAATTCAACATCACTACATTTATGTAATTTACCTGTCGTTGGATTTAAAAGTTGCCATGATTCAGCATTACATTCGACAAGAATACACAATTCTCCACGGCCTTCTAACTTTTTAACATTTTGTTTTTCATACGGTATTTTTTGGTATGCCACACAGCCAAATCGATGAATATACTTAATTGTAGGAACTTTATTCCGAAGTAACTCATATGGGGTTTTAAATCCTAACTTTTTATGAGGTAACCTATTGTGAATATGAACAACTTGGTTTAACGCAAGTTCCCAAAACTCAATAGGTAGACCACTATCAATGAAAAGAGCTTGAATTTTCATAAGTAAAGTTTGATTTACTCTTTCTGCCACAGCATTAAGTTGAGGAGTATCAGGAGGACAAGTCTCGACAATGATACCCTCATTTGCAATAATTTTCTTCATAGACAAACTCATATATTCTCAACCACCGTCGATACGTAAATAATTAATTTTAGCTGAGCTATCACCAAGATTTGCTCGCATTACTTTTAAATATTCTAAAAAAGTTTCAGCCACACAGGTTTTATCTTTAATACTGAACATCACAGTATATCTAGAAAAATCATTGGTAAAAGTTATTATGTAAGAACTTTTCTGCCAGACTCCAACTGGCTTTATTGGGCCAATTAGATCGGAATGAACTCTTACTAAAGGTTTTGATGCGACATCACGCACAGCTTTATGAGGACGTTTTGTTATTTTTGCCAAATTACATGCTTCACAATCTTTAATTTTGTCTGCAAAATTAATATTTTCGAGAAATTTAAAAGTTTTCTTTGCTTTTTCTAAGTATGCGACTGACGCATGTCCAAGTCTTAAATGATAAAGAAGACCTAACTTCTTACGAATACTTTCTTTGTTGAACTCATCTATTTTCTTTAATTCTTCGATTGTAATATTAGCACCAATATCTAGAAATTCTTCTAGACCTTCATCATCAAGCTTTTGAATATTCGTATCCCCTTGAGTTGAAATATAATCATGATCATGGTCATTGTCCTGACTAACAGTTTCATTTTCTGACTCTGACCATACATCATGAATTTGAGCATAACCATGCTCTTTATTTATTTGTTGCTGACTAACAGCTTCTTTTTGTTTTGTCACACAGACTTTTTTATTATTTTCACTAATTTTTAAATCTATAATCCAATAATTTTGAAATTTATGTCCACACAGAATAATTTCGCCAGTTTTCTTATTTATTATTTTACACTCAGTATTTGTAAATATTGCATTGTAACCTAGTTTCGTTATTTTATGTAACGAAAATAGATTATCACTTATTTCTTTAGAATAATTTACGTTTTTCAACTCAAGTGTATTGCCACTAAGATTTTTCACGAAGATAGAACCTTTATGGGTTACGTATAAATTTGCAACTTCATTTTTATTAGCGCAAGAAATGATTTTCAGTTTCTTTAATTTTTGAACATTTTTCATAAATTTAAGATCGGACACAAAGTGATTTGTGGCTCCTGTATCACTAAGAAAACGAATTTCATTTCTCGGCTGTTCATTAATATACATACACTTAGTAAATTTTGATTTGGTTCTTAAAACCATCGCTTTACCTTTTGGGTTTGGAGACTGACTCTTAGACAAACTTGAACTTTTGGACAAACCGGAACTTGACGTTGATGAGGATGATAACGAACGTCTTCTTGTAGAACAAGCACCATGTTGTTTGCTTTTCTTATGGTGCTTGTGTGAACGCTTGGATTTATGATACGATTTATGTCATACTACCCTCGTTCACTTTTGTTGCGGAACTGACCGGATATTTTGTTTGTTTCGGACTGACTGGAAGAATCATTAATAGACTCTAATCTAGTGGTGGCTTTACATTCCACTGCTAGATGACCACGCCTATTGCACTTATAGCATTTTCAAGTAGCTAGGTCAAACTTATTCGCTTCATTACTTTCTCCTGCAAAATCAAACTTCTTATTAAAATTGCTACTAAGTCTTTTTCTTTTAAAATTTGGATTATTAAATTTAGCTGCCTTAGCCGCAGCTTTATCTAACTTATAGGTATTATTTTGTTCTTTTAATAACATTTCTTCTTCTAATGCGATGCCTTTAGCTTGTTTGTAAGTAATATCACACAGAATTTCACCATTAGGACCAACCTGTTTACGATCTTTACATTGTATTCTAATATTCGGAAATGGAATTATCATATGATTTAGGAAAGCTTTGAGCTTTCGTTCTTCTGACCAACCGTTATAATAAATTGTTAACTTACGAGATAATTCCTCAAATTCTTTCAGCCATTCTTTTAATTCTATATTTTTAGGATTAAAATATTTCTGATAGATTTGAGTTATGTATGTGTTGCACACACGACCTTTTGGTTCTTTCATATGTTTAATTTTGAGGAAACACACCGTAGGATCAGATTCACCAAAAATTAATTTTCTATGAGTTTTGTTCAGCCATTCACACAGAGTGGCTCGGGCATCAATTTTAAGCTGAGTTTGATTTTCTTCTAAGCAAATAGGATTATTAGTATCAAAAACATTTTTAAATTCGAAACGAGAAATATACATACTAAATTGATCATACCATAGCCGGAAATCGGTCTCGGTTAATTTAACTGGAGTAATACGAACCTTGGTTGAAAAATAATAATTATGGTTATCCTTACCCCATGGCCCCGAAGACAAATAGTGTGTACCGATATTCCTTCCTCTATGTTGGATCAGGAGGTGTCTTTTCATCTCTGCTGCCAAATGGTCTCTTTCTTCCGCATCTCGGAATGCTTGATCTCTCCTCTCGATCATTTCTCGCATTTGACGCTCGTTATCTTCTTGTACTCATTTTTCTTCTTCATTACATAGTCTTTCTTCCTCTGCTTTCTGCTCTTTTCGTTGCTGCATTTCTTGTTGTTGTTCGTCTCTCCGACATTGCTCCGACTCACAGGCTCTATCCACGTCCAAACGCTTTTGTACTCTTTCGGCCATTACCTGATCCTCGCGTATTTGACGTTGTCTTTGCGCCTTTGTGACTGAGCTTTCCCAATGCTCTCATTCTTCATTCGCGACTTCATGCTCCTCTCTCGCCTGTTTGTCCTCCCAAGTTTCTTCTTGGATCGTATCCAAGCTCGTTTGATTTGTCACCGGACAATAACTTGGAATTGGCGGAGCTATGACACATGTAGGTTGTGCTTTGGTTTTGATTTGTGGTAGACTTACGGTAACTGTTCGTTGCTCCTGCTGATTTTGATTTTCATCAACAAGAACTTGCGCCCTTACGACTAACGTTTCTTTTGGTTGCGAAGATTTCGATTGCACAACCTGTGTAAAAGATCTTGTTGTGGACACACCGGCGGTTTGAGTTGTTTTTGATTTCGCCGCGGACACACTGGCATTATGCTACTGCATAATTCTTTTATTATGTTGTCGAGCAGTTTCTTGAGTAAGATCAACTTCCATGGGAGCTGAAGTTGATTTACTCACCGTAGCGGACAAACCGATATTTTGCGGTAATGTGGACTGACCTGAGTTTTGCGTTGATACGGATTAACCAAAATTTCGAGTTGTTACCTGACTAACAGGTTCTACTTGACGACAAGCCTCAGATCTTTGATTTTCTATCAAGATATTTTGGCATATTTTCAAGTAGTCTTCGGTTACGATAGCAGCTAAATTAATGTCATATGCCATAACATTTTCAATGGCCTTTTTGAAATCAGCCATTAATTTAGCCTTACGCGACGCACGCTCCATTTTGTAATCTGTTCTGGCATAAGTAGGTACCAGCGGATTTAAGTTAGAACTTACGGAATGCTGAGTGTTAGACCAACTGAATAATGGTTGAGCGGTTGAACTAATCGTATTTTGGTAACTCTGTTGACTAGGATTTGGTAACAAATGTAACAGGAGGCGGGGGAACATTTTCATTCGCCATCTGATTTGGTGGTATCTGAAATAATATACGTAAACACACACGAAAATTAGGTTTTTACAGCCATGGCCAACGATCATTTATTATACTTCAATGGAATGACAAAAGTCACATAATATAATTAGACAAACTCATCATACGACACACGTATGCAAATATATTGCCTTCTTTTATTGTGCATACCATCGAATAAATTTCATAAGGTGCCTACTCCCACAGATATGTAGGTCTAGGACGCTTTATGCCTGGCCAGGACTTTACACCATGGTATATCATTGCACTGAAGGACTTGATTACACACAGATGAGCACTAACTCATACCCAAATATGTCCTTAGGATTCGGGATTTACTCGTAAAAACGAAAATTCATTCAAAAATGATCGAAAAGAATGAATATTTTAAAGTTACAATACACAATTTTTCACACAGAATATACTTCTCCCCGTTAATTAAGTACTTCAGTACCTAGCCTCCATTTTTACACTTTCAAAAAAATTTATTCATTAGCTCCCTCCAAACTGGGATTTTCGTATTTAAAGTACACACTCAAATTACGAAATAATTAATTTTACATACCTGGTATAACGATAGATATCTTATTATTTGTAATGTTTCATCATCCATATTCATTTTATTTTATTAAAGTTCAAAATCAAAATAAAGACGTACTTTTAGAAATTTTTATAACGAACACTCACGTTTTCAATTTCAAATGAACGTTGATCAAAATTACTGCGCAGAACTGACTGCTTGTTTTAGTGGTAGTAAGTCTGTTGATTTTTCCAGCCAATCAGGGTTCAGCAGGGTTCATCGATGAATTCATCAGAATTAACACTGCTGGACACACCAATACAAACACAATAAATTACATAAAAGTCTGAAATCTTCCGGACTAACCGTATTTCAAGATTCCTTTATTACGGGTAATTATCCTGACCACACAGGTATAATAATAATTCAGAATAATAATTATTGGAAACACATTCCTTTAATTATAATTACGTAATTTGGCGTCTATCACCCTTAATGCTAAGCTCCCGATAATGGCGTCTTTTATTTACGTGCAACAAATGCGTATTTAAATCACAAAGAGAAAATTTTACCATAACACACATGGAATATTTTACCGTTTTGAACATGAAAGACGGCTTTTTTTTATACCTCTCTTCTGCTCCTGCCATCTTTTATGTCTGCGCACTTAGCGTAATTTAATTTATTCAAACACCACGTGTGCAACATATTTGCCTAAACTTATTACGTAGTTATTTTTGACGGACAACTGACATACATCCCAGACACACTGAAGGATGTTTTTAGGTAATTCGTTGACACACTTTATTTTCTAAATTGTCACTAAGACCACAATTAATTATTTATCACTTAGAAATTCAATGATTGTTACTTACCCTTATGGTCCTTGTTTTGTATTGGGACGTAAACTTTACCGATGCCAGACTATCACAGGATTCTTGTCTGCAATACTTAAAATACACTATATCACTATTTTATTGCACGAGAATCTAAATTATTATTATTTATTAACCTTTCGATGCTACCATATTGGAGGATTCAATAAAACAGTAATTAATCACGAGAAGAATATATTTTGTATGTTCACCATACGAGATACAGAACAGAAGTGAACTCATCTTAACATGAGTTCCTGACATACAGAGTTTACATGATTAAGTGAGGTCACATAGAAATATTATAGTACGTATTATTAACTGTAGAGTGTACCAAGGTGGAGATGAGATAGGACCATCATATATAGTTGGAATTCTAACAATTCTGTTTAATAGCTGTGTTTTATCCTTCGAGGATAAGATAAATGTATGATGGAGATAACACATGGGCAGTTTAGATGTGTTACCTATAGAAAGCGCTTCTATGAACATGTGTACTTCCAGCTTAATATTAATGTGAGGTTTAACTTCCAAGGAAAGAAACAAGTTAGTTTGAAATACTATAATGCATTAAACGAAAGTACAATTTACAAGTTTGAGGAAGATGAGCGATCTCCCACCATTACGAGATTAAAGTTTGAGTGGGAAATGAGTTTCAGCGTTCTCGTGTGAACGAGAGAAAAAAGTCATGTTTGTTTGTACAACCTGAATGTGTTAGTATACGTTATCAAAAGTAGTCAAAGGTTAGGTCGGTGACCAGTGTCGCCACATACAAAAAGCAAAATGTTACAAGTATGTCATTAACAGTTTGAGTATAAGTTCAAACTATGTTTTTGCGAGGGAGTGAGGGAATCGTATCCCAACAATTATTGAAGTGAGGTTGAAATCCAAGGAAAGAAACAAGTTAGCTAGAGATACTGTAATGCAATGATTTAAAGTACAAATTACAAGTTTGAGGAAGATGAACGATCTCCCTCCATTACGAGATTAAAGTTTGAGTTGGAAATGAGTTTCAGCGTTCCGGGTGAACGATTGAAAAAAGTCGTGTTTGTTCGTGTGAGAATAATAGCAAATTATTTTATACGTTAACTTATTATTCTCGCACATCACATGTTGTGGCAACACTGTTTTTGTTGTTATTATTAATCTGTGATATTTGTGTTTGTAACTCAACTGTGATTATATGTTTTGTATGCCTTCTCGTCGCTCATCAACCTTCGTAACATCAACATGTCCGCTACTATTATGTGGAATAAAATTCGTGAAATAGTGAATATTTAGTCTTTTTATTTATGTGTTCGTAATGTGTGTTTCTAGTCGTCGTTCAATCTTTTCATCAGTGTAGGTTTTGTCGTTGCTTTTCGTGTAGTTCGATCCGTTGGCAGTTCGTATTTTCTCACAGGTTATGGGCCCAGTTACCTGGATGTCAACGTGGTCGCCATTGTTCTGAGTCTTCAAAGTTGTGCTGTCCAATTCTGCTCGCCACTCCCAAGTAGTACCATGCTTCTTAATTCATTTTTCATTGTTTGATATGTTCGCTTCTCGATGTTCCTGTGATCTCGTTCGTGTTGAATCGTTGGTCGGCGTATCTGATAGTTGCTGAAATTGCTGTTTTGCGGTGCAACTGATCGTCGTAACCTGTAAACGAGATGGACGCGAGAAAGAAGAATTCGATTGAGCCGTTCAATGGGCAGAATGGTCGAACATGGAAGTTTAGAATGGAGCTGCTGCTGGCAAAGGAGTCATTAAGTAATATAATTGTTGATTCTTTGACTACTGTTCGTAATAGGGGAGATGCCTGGTCCAAGGAGAACGCAAAGGCGATGTTCCTGATAGCCAACAACGTGACAGATGAATATTTGGAGATGCTTCAGACGTACACTACGGCGAAGGAGATGTTCAACGTGCTCACGAACCTGATTGACAACGGAAACGACCAAACACTCATGGATTTACGAGGTGAATTGTACACAAAACGGTATGTTTCTGGTTCTGATTTGCAGAAGTATCTGCTTGATTATCGGGCCCGTTGTAGACGATTAACCGAATTGGGAGACCTGACAACCACAAGGCAATTTGTATTGGTATTGCTGCGATCGCTGCCTGCAGAGTTTCGTCCGATCAAAGTGGTGATATAGGATGCAGAAGTCGTCACCTGGGATGCTGTGTTTATGAAGCTAAACAACTTCCAGCGTGAGCTATCATCTGATAGTAAGTCGACAGTGAGAGGTAACTCTCTGAATTCTGCATCCCAAAAACCTTCATCAGTGGCTGTCACTGGTGAGGAGAATGTGTTTTTCGGTAATCATTACAGTATCGGACGAAATTCAGGTAATAATAATAATAATAATAATAACAATAGTAATCGTTTTAATAGTGGTAGGTCCCAAAATCGAAATAATAATCGTGGTTTCAATCGAGGTAGAAATAATAATCATAATAATAATAATTTTTATAACTCATCTTCCAATAATGAAGGTCGAAATAGTAATAATAATCACAATTTTAACTCACAAAGCAATAATAATAATAGTTTTAATGGAAATGGTCGTAGTTCTGGTGCTGACAATGGACATTCAAATATTAAATGTCATTTTTGTAATAAGATTGGACATATAGCACGAAATTGCTATGCTAAAAATCGAAATAATAATAATAATGACGCTTGTAATAGTAATAGTAATAACGGAAATCGTTCTAATGACCATGTTTCCAATAATAATAATAATAATAGAAATTCTGCACAGATGTGCAATGAAAATTTTAATGATAATGATGATTGCTCAAATGTGGGTTATAGTTTCACATTAAATAATAGTAATAATAATAAAATTGATGAGTTCTGTAATGCAAAGGGAGATGTAAATTTGATGCCTCGAACCACATTCGTAGTAGACAGTGGATGCACAATTCACATAATTAACGATATAGACTTATTCAGTGACTACATTGATTTAATTAAACCACATAGTATCTGTGTTGCGAAGAAAGGAGTTTCTTTGTCCGTTACATCGGTTGGTACAGTAAAATTGAAATTATTAAATGGAATAGTAATTGAATTGAAAAATGTTAGATATGCTCGGGAGCTGCCGCAGAATCTGCTGTCGGTGAAACGAATGAGCAGGTCGGGTTTTGATACCCTGTTTAAAGAGGAATCTGTCGATATCATCCAACGCTGCAGTGGAAAAATAGTGACCACTGGTGTTAGCGTAAATTCAGATCTTTACACCATTGATTTTTTAAAAATGACTAGTCAATCGTGTAATCTGACATTGGAGGATGAGTCGAGCCCACTGACTGTGTGGCATAGGCGACTTGCTCATCTGAACGTGAACGATGTTAAGTTGTTGTCAAACAGAGGTTTAATACCGAACGTTGACTCCAACCGCAGATTGCTGTGTGAGCCCTGCGTGATGGGGAAACAGAGTCGAAAACCATTCTTCAGGCATGAACGAAAAACTAGTAAGCCTCTGGAATTGGTACATACTGATCTCTGTGGTCCTATAAATCCTCCTGCATATAAAGGAGCGAAATACTTTATGACATTTATAGATGACTATTCAAATTTTTGTTGTGTGTACCTGTTGACAAGTAAGACGGAAGCCTTTTCAAAATTTAAAGAATATCACGAGATGGTCTCGAATAAATTTGGCTATAACGTAAAGAGACTTCGTTGTGATTGCGGCACAGAATACTTGAACACTACCTTCCAGTCATATTGTACTGAGAAAGGAATTGTGGTTGAACCTACGGTTGGTGGCTGTCCACAGCAAAATGGAAAAGCTGAAAGGATGAACAGGACGCTATGTGAAAGGGCAAGGACGCTGTTATTCGAGAGTGGTCTTGATAAGATATTTTGGTCAGAAGCCATATTGTGCTCCGCCTATATCGTGAACAGATGCCCCACAAACAAGGATTTTGTTCCGTATGAAAGGTGGTTTAATGAAAAATTTGACTATAAAAAATTAAAAACGTTTGGATGCAACGCATATATGTTGTCATTCAAACATGACTAATAAGTTTAAAAATAAAAGTGAAAAGTTGATAATGGTAGGATATTCTCCATGTGGTTATAGATTGTTGGATATAAATGCTAAGGAGATACATCTGTTGCGAGATGTTGAGTTTTTCGAAAATAAAATAGATGATAATAATATAAATAAATATACTAAAGATGATGATATTTTCACAGAAGTCACGGAATCAAACTTAGAAAATATTGAAGTTGATGGTGACTTGAATTTAGATTGTCTTCCACAGGAAACGACTGAACGTGATGAAGTAGCGAGCAATATATATCTTGCTGAGGATGGCGTCCCTTTGACGTTTGAGGAGGCGAATGCTGCACCGGACAGTCTGATGTGGAAGGATGCTATTTCTTCGGAAATAAGTGCCCTGAATTCCAATCAGACTTGGCGGGTGACCAAACGTCCAAAGGAAGCCCCCACCATCACGTGTCGGTGGATTTTTAATAAAAAATATGATATTAATAATGATGTGTTATATAAGGCTAGATTAGTTGCCAGAGGATGCCAACAGAAGAAGGGCTTCAATTTTAATGAAGTGTATGCGCCAGTGGCGAAACTTTCGACTGTCAGGACCCTCTTGGCTGTTAGCAATAAATTAAAATTTCACATAGAACAGATTGATATATGTAGTGCCTTCCTGAATGGAATTCTTTCGGAAGATGTGTATCTTGAGATACCCGAAGGGATAGAAACTAAAATTGATAGGCATAATAATGTTTTGAAATTGAATAGGTCTATCTATGGTCTAAAGCAGTCGCCCAAGGTATGGAACAAATTGTTTAACGAGTTCCTTGTTGCTCTTGGCTTTGTGCAGAGTACGGCGGATGACTGCTTATATATATATAAAAATAAAAGTGATGGGACTGTAGTCTTTTTACTCACATATGTTGACGATGTCCTGATTAGCTCAAATAACAAAACACAAATCACATTTTTTAAAAATGAAATAAATAAAAGGTTTAAGTGTAAGGATCTGGGAAAGGTCAAGAAATATTTAGGTTTGAATATCAATCATAATCGTGAAGATGGCGTACTGGAGATTGAGCAGAGGGGTCTCATTGAGTCTGTTGCTAGACGTTTTGGCGTTGATAACTGCGCACCGACCTACACACCCATTGACCCCAAACTCCAATTGGACAGGGATCTCAATGCGTGTGATAGTGTACTCAACAACAACTATCAACAGCTCGTGGGATGCCTAATGTATCTGATGCTAGGATCACGGCCCGATATTTGCTTTGCAATATCGTATTTTAGCCAATTCTCCAGTTATGCCACTGACGAACATTATAAATACTTATTGAGAGTACTTAAATATTTAGTTACCACAAAAGATAAAAAATTAATGTTTTCTAATGAACATGATAATAACGGCAATATTTTAGAAACTTTTTCTGATGCCGATTGGGGTAACTGTATCACCACAAGACGGTCTGTCTCCGGTTACTGTGTCTTTGTTTATAGATCACTGGTGTCCTGGTCTAGCAAAAAGCAACCAACTGTAGCACTATCTAGCACTGAGAGTGAGTTGATTGCAATATGCGATGCTACCACTGAGTCGATCTGGTTGAAGTATCTGTTAAGTGACTTTTGCATTCAGATTAATAACAGAGCTGTGATTTATGAAGATAACCAGAGTTGTCTGGCTCTTCTGCACTCTGGAAAGTGGAATACTCGCAGATCCAAACATATAGACGTAAAGTACCGTTTTGTGTGCAATCACGTAGATATAGATTTTAAGTATTCGTACGTACCGACTTCGCGACAGTTGGGGGACGTTTTCACAAAGGGCTGCCCGAAGCCCAAATTTGATATGTTTTGTAAACTGTTAAAATTAATGTAACTTTTTGTATATGTTTACCATTTGTGTTGATATTTTTTTATGTTGTAAATTCATTGTGTTATTGTTGACCTCTGTCATTTGTTGTTTTTAATGACTTTATTAATTTAGAAAATTTGTTTAATAGTATTTTTGACTTTATCGTATAAATATAATTTGAGGAGGCGTGTGAGAATAATAGCAAATTATTTTATACGTTAACTTATTATTCTCGCACATCACATGTTGTGGCAACACTGTTTTTGTTGTTATTATTAATCTGTGATATTTGTGTTTGTAACTCAACTGTGATTATATGTTTTGTATGCCTTCTCGTCGCTCATCAACCTTCGTAACATCAACATGTCCGCTACTATTATGTGGAATAAAATTCGTGAAATAGTGAATATTTAGTCTTTTTATTTATGTGTTCGTAATGTGTGTTTCTAGTCGTCGTTCAATCTTTTCATCAGTGTAGGTTTTGTCGTTGCTTTTCGTGTAGTTCGATCCGTTGGCAGTTCGTATTTTCTCACAGTTCGCACAACCTGAATAGTGTTAGTTGGCGTTATCGAAAGTAGTTGCGCTAAGTGTTAGTGAGTGTGTGCAGGTGGAGTGCAGAACAACAATTATTGTTCTGGTTATGGTTGTGGTTACAAGCTTTAAGACTCACTCTGTTGAAGTTTCTGAACGCGCCCTCTATGCTAATCGAGTAATCGATTTTTCGAATTATTTGATTATTTGGTAATCGAGTACTTGGAATAATCGATTCATCGAACAGTTTTCAATTAATGCCTAATGGCGCATCACTATTTCTACAAGCTGAATCTAGTTAAGACGTAAGGCGAAACGTAGAGCCATATAGGTGCACAATTTAAGTTCGTATCATGGTATTGACGGTATTGTGGTAAACGCTAAATTATTTGTAGATATTGAACGCGAACCTTCCACAATCAAACGCAAAATGAAAAAAGACAACAGATTTTCAGATAATGATAATTTTATAGCGCAAGAGGAAAGTTTCGTTGATTCTAAACCAAAGAAATGGGAACAAAAGCAAGTTCAAATTCGAACACTTGAAGGCGAATTCTCAGTTACTATGTGGACAGCCGGAACTGACGATGGTGAGTTTTTGTGTAATGAAAGTCTCGTCGTAGTTCATGTCTCACTAACTAATTTGTATGCTGGTCAAATTAATAAATTATCATTCAGCTGCCGTTTACCCATGAAAATTTGTATTTTGTGAATTGTTCATCATTGCAGTAGTAGTTATTTTAACTTTTGATCGCAATTTTCAGATGAGTGTAGTAATCCTGAACAGGAACAAGAATATGAGGAATATAAAGAAGAATATGTAGATGATAGTAAATTCGCTGTAGAAAGCATACCTGGATTAGATCTCAGTGATCCGAAACAGCTCGCCGAATTTGCTCGGTTCGTTTTTATTTCATTGTATTTACATCGTTGAATTCGGATTACTTTTCCGATTTAATTGACATTTAGTTGTGTTTTATCAGGCCCCGAATGAGAATGAAGAAAGAAACAATGACGGAAGGATTAGATAGAACCATTGCATGCCCTCAGAAAGGTTGTACCAAAATGTTCCGTGATAATTCTGCCATGAGGAAGCACCTTCATACTCACGGACCAAGAGTTCATGTTTGCGCCGAATGTGGCAAAGCTTTTGTTGAAAGTTCTAAATTAAAACGACATCAGTTAGTCCATACAGGAGAAAAGCCATTCCAGGTAAGTAAATTGATCATTTTGTATTTTCAGTAGTGGTGTAAGTTCAACAATTGACGTCGAATTTTTTCTCAGTGTACCTTCGAAGGTTGTGGAAAAAGATTCTCTTTGGATTTTAACCTACGAACTCATGTTCGAATTCATACCGGGGATCGACCTTACGTGTGTCCATTTGATGGCTGTAATAAAAAATTTGCCCAATCTACAAATTTAAAATCACACATTTTAACTCATGCGAAATCAAAGTAAGTTACATCCCGCGGTTTTTTCAAATTATGACTAGTTAATGTTTATCGTTGCTAAATTTTTAGGCCAAGACAGTTGAATCGTTCCAATGCTGCTATGCAGTCCGGTGAGTCGCCTCCACAATTTGTTCAAGTGGATGTGTCTGAAGTAGAGCCTCAACATTTTATCGTTTACGCTGAATAAATTTATGTAGACTCTTTTCTGCGTAATTAATGGTAGTTTTTATCGTTTTCATAGTAAAATTTGTTCAGAGGAATTGAAAGAATGAGATTTATCGCTCATTTTGATTTTGTAACCTGTGTATTAATTTTTCCTTCTTTTCGACTGATTTTATGTGTTATTAAAGTTAGCGGATGACTTGTGTTTTTTATAACAGACTAGTTACCCGTAACTTCGCCTGCGCTGCGCCCGCCATTCACAATTTTTTTTCATTCTCTTATCTCTTTTCGTTCGTTTTTGTACCGTAAATGACGAATCTTGGTGAAAATTTACAAGTTTGTCTTCAGAGGGACTAGAGACTTCGATAATGGCTTTAGACATGCATTGAAATAACACACATAAATACTGAAAATTTCATCTCTATTTGTCGAGTGTTTCTGAAGTTATGGTCGACTAAATATATTTAATATTGAGTTTTATTAATACCTGTTGATAGATAGATAGGTCGATAGATATTTAGTTAGATAAATAGATGATAACAACCTGTTTTATGCAGCTATAAATTCTACTCTTTTCGTAAGTATTTGAGAGCCTGAATAATTTGGGGTTACGTGAACAAGACAGAATTTTAATGTTATTATTGATTATGTGGATTGCTAAACGTACGAACAATTCTACTTCCAATTGTATTGCATCATTTATGCAAGTTGATTTTACTTTTCTTTGTTTCTAAATTTAGCCGGCTTGTGATTGTTAAAATAGACATGCAAAACAATTATGTTTCTGGAGCAGTTACCTCGATCATCCATCATTGGAATCCTTTAATGATTGTGTCAATAGTCATTTATTCTGTTGTATTTAAGTAATTGATCCGAAATTCGTCGTCGTTGATAGTACATTTACTTTCTGTAACCTTATTAGACCAGTTTTGTTCATTTTTGAATTCACTGACACGTGTTACGCTTATTTTTGGGAAAAAAATGTGAGAAAAGAAATGACGGAAAATTTTTACTGTGGGGTTAAATGGATCCTGGAAAGTACAAATCGTAACTTTTTCGATTTTTATTCTGTTTTAAAATCTTATTTCCTTTAACTACCTTTTTAAAAGGCATGTTAGTCGATTGCCTGTGATGTTACATGTAAGAGTGTACAATGTATTAAAAACGTTTTTTTAATATTTCTCATTTTTTTATTGTGTATAAATAAGATGATTCTTCTTATTTTGTGTATTTTGCAATTTCGTCATAAAAATCAAACCATTCGTTCAGGTGAAAATGTTTTGTCTGTCCGAAAATCGTATTTATTTAGTAAGTATTTTCATTTTCGATTTTTCGTCTATATTTAAAACTTCTTTGGTGCTGTATATTTATTAAATATTTTGAATAAACTCGTGAAAAAACGGGAATATTCTATATCACATTGGACGAACATTGTTTCCTTATTAGTTATTTATCATTACTTCTTTAACTCATTTATTCACGGAAGTATATTTTTACAGTTGTAATCAAGGTATATGAACTTTTACTCGGAGGATATTCCTTTTTCTGCATGTGACATATTTCACAAACACTAGCACACATAAAACCGACTGAGCGTAAAGTTGACTGTGTGTGATGTCATTTTAGTCACACTAACGCACTAACAAAATGATTAAGCATACCTACTAACGAAGTAGTATACCTTGGCTGTAATTCTATTTATTGAAAGTTACCCTTATTTTTTTCCTTTAAATGATAGCCCATTTTGTAATTTATAATACTGCACAAATCTACCATGGTTTTAAAATGATAAATATCTTTTACTTAGTAATGAATCTTGAGACGAACTTTGCAAGCTCACCAGTTTTCATAACTTACCGTGAGTCTCTTTACAACAACCTTTTAAAACTGAGAGACATAAAATTGCTACCCATGTTGAATTTAACACTACACCAAGGCTGTAGTACAGATAAAAGATTTTTCTTTCTTATTCTGTATGTCAAACTCTCAAAGCTCAGGAGCTTTCAAAATTTTTAATCCTGCTTGGAACAACCTTCAACCTCTGAGATGCACCAACATGCTAACTATATTTATTTTGATCATTGCCCCATTGCTATTGTAACTATAACATGAATTTTGAAGTGATGAGATCTGAGGTGTATGAAATAAAGTACAAGTATTCACAACCAGAAACATAAATATAATAAAATGAAATTCAAATTACAAATGACTAGAATTGTAATGGCGAAGCGCAGCGCTAGTAGCGAATGGTGACTAATATATATGAATTTAAAGTGGAATACAACATATATATATATATATATATTTATATATATACTGTGTGATGACATGAGTGAGTGAATGAGCCTCTTGAAATTTTTACACCAACGATTTTACAATACGAGCGAATTCTGAAACATTACTCTGAAACTAACAAAATGATCCAGATTTCAGATATAATGTTTTCAAAAAAATTATTACGAAAAATATATGCATTTGAAATTACCATCGAATAAATGAGTGAATAAATAAGAATATAATAAATAGAAATTGGTAACTTTCTGATAATAAAAAATCGATTATTATGGTGGGCAAGAATATGGTTATATATGCAAAATAAAATAAATGAATATTAAAATAGTATGCATGTATGAGTGAAATAAATTACGATAATTTGAGGTTAATATACTTCAATAGTTTGTTCATGTTCCTTGGTATTGTGCTTTCATTATTTGTATTATTATTATTATGTTTGAGGAAAAAGACGTAAGAAAGCATGAGATTCAGTTTATCGCATTTTTGTATTGTGTGTGAGAGTCATTGTTTTCTGTTTAGGCAAGATTTATTTTTTTTATTTACTATATATATTTTATTGCTGTTTGATCTGTGTGAAATAAAAAAGGTACAGCGTTATGAGGTAAATTTTTTCGTTGCAAGTTTGACGATTATTTTCTTACGGATTCATATGAAACTGGGAAAGTACATTTTTAGTTTATTAGAAAATAACTTTATGTTTTTCTATTGTGTAAGAGATGATGCATATTATAGACAATGGAATGTAGAGCAATGGCATTTTTGTGTTTTTTCTATCCATATATATTTTATTCGCATTTGTTTCTTTCTTACATCTTTTTGCTTTTCATATTTATATGTTTTTGGAACAATAAATTAAGATCAAATTTTTTCAGGAAAATTTTCATTGTTTTTCAAGTTTTGACAATTTTGATTTTGGTACGACTTACCACTTATTTTGGTAGGGAATAAGGGATATTATTTTTTTGTATAAAATCTTGTGTCTTCGAGAATTTTTATGACAATATTTTCAAATTTTGTTCGATCCAACAATTTTGTTAAAATGTCAGCTTATTGATAATTTGAACCAATGGATAAAAAATTAGTTATTTTTACTTCGAGTGCTTGCAAAGTTGAGTAACATTTAATCATTAGGGTGCAACATTTTTTTTTGAGAGCCCCTTGAACATATTTTTGTGCCAAAAGGTCCTCTATTATATTAACTGTTATTTTTTCATTAAAGACTTCTTCCAATAGACTGTGAAATACTTTTATATTGTCCAGACTATCAAAAACAGCTATAATTTTAGAGGCAGTGCTTCATGAAGCATGAATAGTTTGCTTTGCACAGTTCCAATCAATTAAATCCCCATTAATAAATATCATATTTCTGGAAATCGACTTTCCTTTATCTAAAATATGAATATTAATATCTCGATCATCAACCTATAGAGTATATTAAGTTTCTATAAAAACCTGTATACCTTCACTTTTTGAATTATAAGTAAAGCAACATTGTTTTCTAGAGTTTATATATTTAAATATAATTTTTAATTGTTTCGTTTGATAAATTCTAAAAATGAGAAAAGAAATTAACAGCAAACTGGATCGAGAATGAGGATGAACCCGTTCTCAAGCAGGTTAAATTAAAGCTGCTGAATGAATATGTGAAGCTGAAAGGTACCCTATTGTTAAGTTGAAGTCTGAGTCTGCGATGGTTGCTGATTACTCCGAGTTCAGTCAATGAAGCCAAAACAAATCTAGTCAGTCATTGAGAATGGTAAAATGTTTTAGTAGTGGTAAACTTGGTCATATTTGTCATGTGAAAATTGCTAGAAATGGTAATAAATCTCAAGTTAAATGTTATAATTATCATAAATTTGGTCATGTTTTGAAATATTGTAGAAATCCAAAGACCAACTTATTGCAAAGCTCTGGCTCTTTGTCAAATCCAGGTTTGAACAACAAAGCCAAGTCAGATGGTTTGTTTATATGTTCTACTGGGGTTCTGCGTTTAATGTGAATTTGAGTGGTGAAGTTGTATTTAAATTAGTGCCACAAATCATAACATAAATGATGACAGTTTATTTTCGAAGTAAACTTTTCTCAAACGTAGTATAATCGCAATTAAATATTGTTGTAACGGAAATCCCACCTTCTCTCTTTCTTCATCATCATCACGAACACACAATATATATGTAAGACTTTCCTCTCTTCATTCCTCGCTGCAGCCTATCGCACTTTCTCCCTCTCTGTTACCACCTCCTTATCGCTTTATTGATAAGCGTCTACTCGTCAAACGATTCTCTGTACATTGGATGTAACTTGTTTCAGTATGTTTTTCGTAGTCTCCTCTACACAGCTTTATTTCCGACTACTTGTCAATTTATTTCGTTCTCGCTTCGCCTCTGTTCAAATCCGCGAAACGACTTTATGTTCGAATTCTTTGCTTCATTAAAGGCATTCGTTCTTCCGTTTCACCTCTTTATTTCAAGACTCCTTTAAGCCTTATAAATTCGAACATTTCCGTTTCGTTCGCGCTGTGCGCCCTTCTTTTCGAGCCTTCGCTCCCATTCTATGCTCTCACGCCCCGCGCATCCAATTTCCAACATGACCACCCTGGTCAAGTTCACTCTCCGCGCCGAGCCTACGCCAGCCTCATCGAGCAAGACTACGGTCTGGACTATGCTGTCCATCCAGTCTCTCGAGGATGACAACAACGAAGATGTCTACGCCTTCCCCAAAGAGTTAAAATCGATCTCGCATCATGACGCCCTCTTCGCCTTGACTGAAGCTATCAACGCCAAACGCGAGACCAAGACTCGCTGGGTTCGTCGTCCCCTCCGCATCGCTCTCCCAAAGGCCGTTGCTGATCTCTACTTCGACGCCAACCACAATGCAAATTTTATGGGAGTTCCACTTGATCTCTTTGACGAAAAGTTTGTCACTCCCCAACCGCCGTCAACCTCTGTGCAAGCCAACTCCTCACCAGCCGTTACCGCAGACGCCACTCAGAAGGCTCTAGCCTCCCTCGCCAAAGACGTTGTACTCCCTCGATTCTCAGGTAAAAATGCCAATGCCGAAGCCTGGCTGAATACCTTCGAGAGTGAGTGTGCTCGTCTTGCCATACCCGCGACTAGATATTGGGAGGCGCTCAGCTTGCTCCTTGAGGAAGATGCCAGAAAGTGGTACGATACCACAATCCTTGCCACCGACTCAACTGCCTGGGCCATTTGGAGGGAATCGTTCCTCCTCAATTTCAGGCAAACTGGTCTTGCCGCGGCTCGCTCAGCCTTTGGATTCCGCTACTTCTCCGGAGACCTCTGCGCCTACTGCCAGTCCAAGCTCCTTATGCTCTCCAGCTTCGATCCAAACATGACGGAACTCACTAAGATGGCCCACCTCGCCCTTGGTCTACCTACCTACATGCAGGACCGCATCGACATTGCCGAGTATGGTTCAGTGAGCAATCTCATTAAGAAAATAAATTCGTTTACTGCGGAAAAATCTGGACCTCCAAACTCGAATTCGTCCTCACACCCCTCCCGCTCGCAACAACCCTCTTCCTCGAAACCTTCAAATGCCTTCGCGTCTATTCAGCGCTCCCCTTGCGCCTTTTGCAAAAAACGGTACGGTAAAGAATGGTTCAACCATTTAGAATCTAATTGTAATAATAAAAAACGCAAAGCTGAGGCACGAGGTCCGGCCCAACAGGCCAAGGCCATCAACTCTTTCTCGGTAGAAGACCTTCAGTCCGAAATTTCCGACATGCAAAAAAACGAGTGAGGCCCCTGCTCATAGTCCTGAATGTCAAGTACGGGCAAAATTTAATTGGTAAGGGTCTTTTCGATCCTGGATCGAATGTGTCGGCTATTAGCCAACGAACTACAAAAAATATAAAAGACTTCAGTTTTCTACCACTTAACTTGGCATACACTACTACGAGTGGAACGGGCACTATTACAGGTTTAACAATTGTCGAGATAACAATTATGAACGTTACTCGGCGTATTTTATTCTATATCATCGATAGCGATGTATACGATTTTATCATAGGCCTCGACTCAATACCACTTCTCGGCCTGTCTCTCAACAGTAATCTTATTTTATCGCAACGTAACGTGAAACCCACGAGTACCGAGATTTCAATTGCACATAAAGTAAATTCTATTAACCTTAACAATACCCTCTGGGGCGACTATAATTCGTATAGCCTTTTCAAAGAAAAAGTTGCCCATCTAACTATCAGTAAAGCGAACTCTATTCGCTCTTCGATCAAAAAAAATTCATGTGCATTCGCATCTCACAAGTTTGATGTCGGCAACGTAACTAAACACGAATGCACAATTAAATTAACGTGTGATACCTATATCGCTAAAAAACCGTACCGCTGCACCTATCAGTACCAAGCTGAAATAGAAAAGCAGTTAGAAGAGCTCTTCAAGCACAATCTTATCAGACCCTCCTCTTCCCCTTTTCCCAGCCCAGTCACTATGCAATTCAAAAAGGAAGGTCTGTCCAGACAGAAAGAAAAGACGCGTCTCTGCACCGATTACCGAGATCTCAATAAAATTAACGTTCCCGAACAATACCCCTTTCCTCTTATCGACGATATTATCGTCCACACTCGTGGTTGCTCCTGGCTCTCAGCCGTAGATATTAACTTAGCGTTTATGTCCGTCCCCATCAGGGACTCGGACCGCCATAAAACAGCCTTTATTACGCAACAGGGCCATTACGAATGGAATAACATGCCATTCGGCCTTAAGATTTCGCCCGCTGTATTTCAGCGAATTCTTGCTAACGCTCTCAAGAGCAATAGCACGTCATTGACACCATTTTTGCCGAAGGCTTTCGCCTCAACTTCAAAAAGTGCAGCTTCGCAAAATCCGAAATCCAATACCTCGGCCATATCCTGGGGCCAAATTCTGTCCAGCCTCTACAGGATAACCTCTCCACGATTAACTCCTTCCCCACCACCGATTCAAAAAAGAAAATCCGTCAGTTCCTTGGAAAAGTGAACTTTTATCGCAAGTTCATCCCAAACTCCGTCGTTCTCTTGGAACCGTTCCACAACCTACTCCGCAAGAACGTTCCCTTCTCCTGGTCCCTGGAATGCCAGGCTAGCATCGATGTAGTAAAATGCCTCCTCACTTCTTCCCCTGTGCTTGCCATTTTTGATAGGGACAGACCTATATCCATCTTTACTGATGCCAGCACTCTTGGAATAGGCGCTGTACTTAAACAGATGCAGGAAGACGGTTCCTTGAGACCCGTCGCCTACTTCTCGAGAAAACTCTCAAGCGCACAGATGAAGAGGAAGGCCATCTACATCGAAAGTATGGCAATCTGGGAAGCCGTCTGCTTTTGGCGTTACTGGCTTATTGGTAGACGTTTCACTGTCTATACTGACCACAAGCCACTCCAACATCTTAACCTCAAAGCTCGAACTGACAAGGAGCTAGGCGATCTTGCCAATGACCTTCTCCAATTCAACTTTGACATACTCTAACACCCCGGCTCTTCAAACACCGAAGCCAACTGTCTGTCTCAAAACCCAGTCCTCTCCCCGGTTCCTGACGACACAACCCCCAAACCACTCATACCGTGCACTCCACAATTCCATTTCCTCTCTTCCAGCGAGCTGCACACACTTCAAAATAACGTAACTGCGTCTCCTGACGACATCACACACAATAACGTAATCTATCGTAAAGTAAACGGACAACCACAAATTTTACTCGACCAGACAGCTGGCGAGAAATTAATGAAATTAGTCCACGTAACGTATTGCCACCCAGGCGAGAAGCGCACACGCCATAATTCGTAAATCGTTCACTTTCCCCCGTATGTTCTTCTTAGCGCGCCAGGTATGTCGGAAATGCGAGATCTGTGTCACTTGTAAGTCACAAACTGTACGCCGAAGTGCCAGGTTGGGTATCCTAGGTCCTGCTACAAAACCCTGTGAGATATTGTCTCTCGACACCATCGGCGGTTTTGGGGGACAAAATTCCTCTTCCCGCTACCTACATCTCCTGGTTGACCATTTCTCCAGGTACGCCTTCATTCTATGCACAAAAGGGCAGTCCGCAGGCGAGATGATTTCCCTTGTTGACTCGGTACAGAAGCGTACCCCACTCAGAACGCTCCTTACCGATCAATATGGGGGGTTGTCCTCCGACGAATTTCGCTCTTACTGTGCCTCTTCCAACATCCAGCACGTTTTCACAGCAGTGGACAGCCCCGCGTCGAATGGCTTAAACGAGCGTTTAAACCAGACGCTCGTAAACGCGATCCACTGCGTGAAACACGATCCTTCAATACCCCCGCGGAAAAGTTGGACTACTATTGCACAACTGTGTGTGAAACAGTATAACGACACGCCGCATTCCGTAATCAAATACCCTCTGTCTTACCTCTTCCATGGCACAACCAGCTGCCTAATTCCGAATCCTATCCTCAGTCCTCCCAACCTACACTTGGCTAGGGAATCAGCCCTCCGAAACACAATGTTATATCACGACTATAATAAGCGTAAATATGATCTATCCAAGTCCGATATCAACCTCGACATCGAGGACACCGTCTTTGTGGAGAACGGAAGCAAGCTCAACCGTTCCAAGCTTGATCCCCTTCGAATCGG